>JARVGV010001740.1:15153874-15165313 GCA_031762435.1 Hypsolebias longignatus | reverse complement strand
CATGCAAGGCGCCAGCCAGTCCCACCGGGAGCAACTCGGGGTTGAGTGTCTTGCCCAGGGACACAACGACACATGGTATGAGAACTTGGGATTCGAACCTCCAACCTTCCGATCGGGGGTCGGCTGCCACTACCTCTGTACCACGGCCGATATAGATAGATGTGTATGTGTGTGTACAGTATATAGTTATATGTATTCTGTAATTAATTTTAGTAACTTGTCAAAGTTTTAAGATGTTTTCTTTGACACTAAATAGATTATGAACCCTGCGTTAGAGAGTCATGATCCAGGACCAGTGTTAATAAATATAAACAAGTAAAAAACACAATAATGCATATTTGAGATGAATGAAGTAATTAAATCATGTCTAAAATATATTATTGACGTGGCATTTAAAAAGACTGGAATGAAGCAACTATTGGAGCATATGATGAAAATCTGGCACACTATGGCCAAAAATTGTCCTTTAAAACACATTTCATATCATCAACTTGTTGTGGTGCTCGACTAGAAGTGTGCACCAACCAGTGGTAGAAAAATTCCCAGGGATTTGTTTTTGCACCTACAGTTTCAGAATTTGGCCACCATCAGTGTCACTGCAGTCAACACCATGACACGTGCCGTGTTCACAGTCCTGATCCACCGCATCGCGATCTGGGCCAGCTCTCTTCCCACATACCTCAGCCTCTGTGATACCCACAGTCACATCACTGCACTGCCAGTGGCCAGCTAGTGTTGACCACTAGTCCTACTCCCACACACTCGCAGAGAGCATGTGGTTAGGTAACAGTGGGAGACTGGCATGGTGCATTTGAGGGGGTGTAAAGGCAGAATGAGAGTGGGGAGGTACAGCAGAACTGATGATGCTTTGCAAAACATTTAAACGGAGACAAATTTGAGCAATTATGCAAAAAAAATTTTTTTTTTTAAATATCAACAGTTATTGAACATTTTCTGTACTATTCATGTACAGCGCTGTGAACGTTGATGCTACCAGACCAGATAGCCTCTTAACGTTCCACAAAGTTCTGGAGAGAGATAACGTTTGCCAGCACCGCAGCTGAGAGCCAGAGAAAAGTACTGCCTGGTGAATTTGAACCGACACCTACTCATGGCCAGGTTCATATTCCAGTGAGCACTAAGGCAGCAGAGATGTGCCTACATGCCACCCCCACAGTGAGCAGAACTGCTTCTAATGATCACCACATGCTTGCTCTCTGCTGCCTTCAGAAACAAGGACCAGTAAGGAAGTTACAAAAAAAAAGAAAAGAGAGAGCAGTAAAAGCTGCTGGGTTAAAAAAACAACCCATCTGTTACTAACTGGGTCAAATACTGAGCCAACCCTGAGTAGTTTTAACTGAACAGGGTTAGATTGTCATTTCCACCCAGTGTTAGATTTTCTCACCAAAACTTACTTAAGTTGGATGAATTAGGGTCCATGAGTTGAGTTTGAAAAGAACAACCAAAAATCTGCCTTATTAGGTACTTGCTGAAACATTTGCCTTACTTTCACACATTCAAGCAGAGGTCTGGGTGGTCACCTTCTAGTATGAAACTGTGTGCTGTGAAGAATGATCTACAACCACTGGATCAAACTTTCTGACCCAATATTTGTTCAAACCTATCAAACTTAACAACTTTAACCCAACTCAGGTCTCAAATGAGTCCCCAAGGCTCAGTGGGATTAATCTGTATAAATAAAAGTTGATTGAGTTATCAATTTAACCCAGCAGTTTTTAGTGTGTATAAGGAGGTGTGGAGCACAGTTTATTAGAGATAAAAAGATAAACTATGCAAATAGTACTTCAAACAGTGATGAGTTGTCTCGTGTCGCTGTCCGTGGTGCTGAAGTCACACGTGCCCATTCAAACCAACACTTTGACAGTAAAGGATATGGCCACTCGATGATTCTCCTGGCGTATTTCCTGATGATGTTGTCCTCTGCAAAGATAAAGAGCGACCTGTTGACGGTGAGGCAGTTCTGCCGGTGGGGGACCGGGTTGTACAGAGCCATGGTCCGGGCCCGCTGCGCCTTGGCTTGCTTCATGGAAGCCGTGAGCCCGGCGGATGCCGCGTCCTGTGCGTCTCCACCGCGCTCCACGTCCCCGTCCCCGGGGTCCACCGTAGTGGGAGCGCACTCGTCTCCAAACCGAGCCATTCTACAAAGAGACAAGGAGGTGACTGACTTAAGAGTGGTTTTACAACAACAGCAACAACAACAACAACAACACCAACAAACAAAAGACATCCACCTTGAGTCCAGTGCGTCTGCTCTTCGTGCGCTAAATTCCTCCAAAAGTTGGAAAAAAAAATCCTCTCACTTTATATCCACAAATGGAAGAAAATTAATTATATTTATGTCAGAAAAATCTTCCATGCACCCGATAAGAAGTGAAGGCTTCAAACGTGCGTCGCGCGCAGCACTGGATAACTTTTCACGTGCGCGCCTCTCTAAACTCGGACAGTTCAGAAAGGGGGTGAAAAAAGAAAAAAAAATCCACAGTTTGCTCCTTGTGATTCCCTACCAACATCCAAGCTCGCTGTGATCTGACAAACAGGGCTGATCAGACTCCAGCACGCGCTCGTCAGATGGAGAGCTCCGAGGGAAACCTTCCAAAACTTTACGCATCTTCTCTGGTAAACTTAGCGAACGCGCAGTGTGAGCTACAGTCCGCTCCACGCATCTAAACTAGCACCTCCATGGGGGAGGAAAAAATCCTTCAAAGGACTGAAAACACTTTTTCACCTGCAGGTAAATCATCAGCCAAGAGCCGAGCGCGCCGTCCAAGTCCCCTCCCACAGCGCTACTTCGTGGACATTTCAAAATCCATCTGAATGAAAGATGCTAAAGAGGAGGGACGTGCATTTCGTTGCCATGGCAATTAGAGTTTGTTGAGGATGGGGGAAAAAAAAGAAAAAGGAAAACACATCCCCGATAAAAACTGCTATATACAGCAGGCTGTGTGGGTAAGTGCTTAAAAAATAAAAATACAATTATGTAAAGATGATTGTGGGTGCTGTGGCAAAAAGAAAAAAAAAGTGTGAAATCCAAATAAAACCAAATAGGAGATAATGCACATGAAACAACATCAAAATCATATTAAGATGTGTTGAAATATTTTGTTAATTTGATATCTTTATTAAGTGAGGCAGTTTTGTGCCAATAAAACCTCTTAAAAACTGGGGCATCGTGCTAATATTGGAATAAAAGTCAGGGGTAAAAATAGAACATGAAATAGATCTTGTGGGCTGCTCCCTTTTTGGAGGCAAAGCAGACGAAAGCAGGGTCTCTTCTTCACACTCGCTGCCCTAAAGTGAGACCTCATTAAGCAAACTGAGCGCTCTCACTCCATCTGCTGCTCCCCTCCCCAGCGCTTCCCTGAAGATGACCACTTCAGCCCCCACAGACATGAGATCACCCAAGCGAGCGAGCCCGATGCTGCAGCTTGTTGCAATTAAATTCAACCAGCCCCTCCTGAAAACCCATCAAATTACAGGTTGTGCTGCTGACTGACAGACATGTTTGGCTGCAGACAGGTAACCGGAGAGATAGACTGCACAACTGAGGTGAGAGAGAAAGTGACAAAATCACACTTGGCAAACAAGTCCAGATCAATTTAACATCATTTAACATGATCTATGAATAAGTTTCTAACTAAGCTCTGGAGATTCTGCTCGTTTTAATCTGCACGAAGCAGGAGGGCGTGTTGCATCATGCAAAGCAGAACAGCAGCCAAAGCTAAAAGGATCACAAGCAGCAAAAATATGATAAATATAAAATACTAACTGAACGGACACTGACACATTGTTTTAACTGAGCTTAAAAACAACTATTACAAAAACCCTCCTTGTGCACCGCCCAACTAAAATATTTGTCCCCCTCTACAAACACTACATAATCCCTCTCTGTGCTTGTGTCTCCTGCTCTCCTTTAGCTGTTGTTTCCATAGCGACATGGCGCTCTTGAATTCCTGCTTCATTCTTTTCATTTCTGCCAACAAAAACCATGTTGCACAATTGAGCAGCCTCTTCCTATACAGAAATCTCCCAGCACACACACACACACACACACACACCTCCCCAATCAGGGTCACTGGACATCTTGAGGGAGGAAACTGACAGACTTGAGCGCGGCACCGTTGCCACACTGATGCTCCGAAACACTATGCAGACGACCAGGTGCAGCTTGCTGGTGAAGACTGGTTGGCTTTTGTTCTGCTCTTGCTCACAGGAGTGTAAAAATAGCAGCCTGGGCCTAAGCAAACTTCAAGAACAAGACCAGATCTACAGAAACAGGTGGGAACTGGGAAGTGCAGCAGGTTAGCAGCGCAGCTAGAACCACAAAGGACAAGACAAATCACATCTTAGACGGCCTACAGGAAGGTTGATGAAGTGTGGCTGCAGGTGACATGCACTGAGAGCTAAAACGTAAATGGCACTTGGTGCCAGAGCTCTGAAGGGCATTTATATAATTGCAGACAGGCTTTCACCCAACATCGACTGGAGTGGTTTTAGCATTTTATTTTTCTCTCTGTTCCCTAGCAACAGACATTCTATGTTCAGAGTTATGTCAGTTTGATTCGACTATTGCATCGTCTTTTATCGCCACAGATTTAGCAGCTCTCAGACAGTTTGGGCTGAAACTTATTCATCTTGTTTATGGTTTCAGTCCAAATTTGTACAGTAAATAAAATGGGTTCAACAATAGAACAGCTATGCAATAATATCAAAGACAATTTTGTGATGGGATTTAAAAAAATATCTCACATTCTGCAGTGCGTGCCAAGTTACTCATCACTGTGAGTTAAAAGCCTTTTGATATTTTAAAGAGAAGCTCAGCAACATCCAAACTCTGCTGCTGAAGTGCACAGATATCCTCTACTTTGGTTGTTTAGCACCCCCTAATGGACAAATGTACACAATGCACGTACAGTAAGACCCAAATACTGTACTGTATTGTCTGCGCTCCACTCAGTGGGTCAGTTTTTAGGACTTTTTAGCTACAGTTTATATCTGCACTTATAAGAATAACTTAAAATGGTATGTATGAATATGAGGAAAAATATGGAGAATGAATGAAAAAGGTATGTCGTGGCTCAATGAGACTACCTGCATAAATAAAGGGTAAATGAAAAAAAAATAAATGTCATAACACAAACAAAATGGAAATAAATGGGAGGGAAAGGAGAATAAATGTGAATGACAAAAGCGAGCACAAAGGAGGAGGAGGATGGTGGGAGGGCTGTTAGGTTGGAGGTTACTGACGAAGCACCTCTCCACATTCAAGTGAGAGGCAGACAATCCGACTGATGTGGTCCAGAGTCCACAAGTTCACAGTAAACAATGCTCGGTGCACAACATGACATCTGATTTTAGTAAACCACAGACCATAATGTTGCAGTCACATGATGAAAGTGGTGAAAGTTGGTTTGGCAAAACTGTAACGACAAGGTTCATCAGTTTACTGCTCTCTGTGAAGCACATTTTGACAAACTGCAAAGCCTGACGTTTGGCCTAAATGTGTTATAAAACATGGTCTATTTAAAAAAAAAAAACAACAACAAAAAAAACAGTGTTAACCCTAAAAAATAATTGAGTTCAGAGAGTCTGTGTCAGTAAATACAGGAAGCTTTGGAAAAACCCAATAGTGTGTGGTCGATGTTCATCAGATAGGACAGTCATCATAAATAGTCAAAAAAAATGCTGAGATGATCAGGTAATAACGGGAAATATTGATAAAATGTTAACCTTTGCTGCAGTTGTCACAAAATAATCTTTACTTTAACAGCAAGGAGAATAAAACTGACGTCTAATCAGCTCTAAGTCTTTTCTCTCATCATTTAGTAAAAATGTTTATTAACTGCATCAACAGCAAAACACGATTTTTTGAGGTTTCAATGTAAAAAAAAGTTTTCATGAACAGCTGCAGTTTGTAAGTTTAAGTGAAAAGTCAAATATTTATTGGGAAAATGGGATACGGTGAATGTTTGAGTCTAAAACTTGTCTTTCTGTTTTTAAAAGTGAAGTTTTATGTTTAGTAAAAAGAGCATTTGAGCGTGATATGTTCATAATAGCGGAGGGAGGATTGTGGTTTAGGCCTCTTTTATTATATCTGAGCTAGAAGTGAGTAAAGTCAAACACTGTGTGAGAATAAATTCTGTTTAACACCAACAAAATATGACTGAAAATATCAAAACAACTGCTGAACTCAGGAGAAATACAGTAGTTATTTTTCTTAAACTATTAAAATAGTTATTACTCCTAACTTTATGCTGCAACATTTTTAATTAGGCAAATCTGTCAACATGTGTTTAAATGGTCTCATTCATACACAAATTACTAACTGCAGCAAAATCTGCAGACAACAAACAGTGTAATCAGTTTATTAATATATTGACTGCTGAGGAAAAATAATGTAATCAAGCTCTTACAACTATCACTAAATTTGCTTTTGCCTAACTGGAATATTCAGCTGGACATAAAAAGTTGCTGGTTCTAGTCCTGTGACCAGTTTAGGTCCAGTACTCAACCAGCTCTAATTTCATTTCACCACTGAAACCAGTTTCTGAGTTTAAATCCAGATTTTTGTGTAAAATTTGTTTTTTTTACGCAATGTCTGTTTATGTGAAATATAATTATTTTAGCTTTAGAGTCAATGTTAGTTAAAAAATGTCAATTTTTCTGTTTTATCTAAGATGATGTCATAAATTATCTAATCATCAGGAATGTTTTTGTTTTCACAAGTGAGCTGGCTGAAAACATCCATGACGTGATAAAATATGTTTTCTTATGTGTCACATGGGGGGGGGGGGTCATAAATCACTTGATCACGTGCTGATCTGATCTCTGTCCTGAAACACGCCACTGTGCCCCCCCCCACCCCCCCTGCAGCAGCCAACTGTCAGGCAGGTGTTTATCAAGCAGCTGCTGTGAATTTCTAAAAGCACCATTGAGTGCCAGCTGTGGCAGCAGACAAGATGTCCACAACCAAAACTATGAGCTAAAAAACAACAACTAGAGATTTAATAGTCGCTTGAGCCAAATTTAACCCATTCATCTAATTAAAAAAACGAGACGTATTCTTCTTTAAGGAATTGGGTAATCACATAGCTGCCGCTCCTGGATGTCACTGACAGACAGTTTGACACGTCGCAGCAGGAGTCCCAGATGTAATTATGAGCATTAGTGCCGGCCTGCATTGTGTTTCCAGTTCAACAGCCTTGTTATTGTTCACACTTGCTCACTTGCTTGGCTCTTCAGAAACAAACCGTCATAAAGACGCTTTTCTGTCTCGAGCCTCAACTGAATCTGCTCATGCTGGAGTTTTTCTGCGCCTCCATGTGTTCATCAACCCCAGGGCCTCCCTGTGACTTACAGATTCTCAGGTCAAACTGTCAATCCAGTAAAAGTGGTCTTTGGGTCTTTCATCCTCCTCCGTGGAGATTTATCATCTTTACGCGCACAGTTTCTAAAGAAACCCTTTGAATCAGAATCTTTTATACTCACTCCCACTCCTTCCTGCGGGCTTGTGGCGTGCTCTGTATTTTATGAGCCTGGTGGGCCATGATGATGTCTTTCTGCTCCAAGAGCCCGCCGCCACGCCGCCTCATCATGACGTGGGGGCTCTGAGACCCCGAGCCCTGGTCGGATGAGCCGTCGTCCTGACTGTAGGGGACGTCAAAGCTGGCCGCTCGTGGGGGGAGGCCCAGGCTCTCTGGGACGGCGTGAGGGACCTGCAGGGAGCAGGAGCGGGCTCCTTGAGCCAAGCCTGGACGGGGGCTGGGATGGGGCCTCCTCCACTCCTCAGGCTCGGGCAAAGACAGGGAGGACTGGACGTGTGTTGCTCCACGACGACCACAGGTGGGTGGGGAGTGGTGAGGGAGTGTGAGGGAAAGGGACTGGTTTGAACTGGTGAGCATGTCTGACGGGGTCAGGGGGTGGCACTTCCACTAAAACTCTGCAAATAAACAAAAAAGTAGATGATAAAGCATGAAAATGCATCCTCCAGATGCAGGAAGAGAGCCACCTGCATCATGAAGGACAACACTCACCCAGCACACACACTTTTTGCCCCACTCCCCTCAGGAAGGAGATTTAGGAGCATTAAGTGTAGAACCACTAGACTGAGGAACAGCTTCTACCCTGAAGCTGTTAGACTCATGAATATCTAACCAGAATAATCACTGTGAAAAAAATCACATGCTGCTGATCTGTTTCATGTTGCTGCTGATCTGTTTCATGTTGTTGCTGATCTATTTCATGTTGCTGCTGATCTGTTTCATGTTGCTGTGTTTATTCTTACTCATCTGCTCACACAGACTCATTTTCATGCTTATCTTTGGCGTATTGTTTTTGTACTACAAGTGCTTAGCGTATTTTTTGTCGACAATTTGTTTTAGTTCATATCTTAGATCTTGTTACTGTTTTTCTTTTACATTTGATACTTTTGTTGGATGTACCCAGTGTACACAATTTGTTCCATATGAAAAATAAAGAACCTTCAATGTTTGAATCCTAGAATCCTTGAAATGAAGCTCAGCCCATGGGGGACATGGAGAACTCTGGTGGTGTGCAATAAAAATTCTTGAAAATACAGTTTATAAAAGGAACAAAGAGGCAACAAAGCAAACGTTAAAAGAAAACCTCAGCTTAACTGCATTGTTGGTACTGAAATGACAGACATCACAAGGAATCTATGTGCCAACCTGTACAATGACATCAAACACAGAAGATATATTAGCACTAATTTTACACGTTACTAAGCATTAGAGCTTGTACTGAATTTTATTTTCTGTACTTTAGTTTAAAATGATCAATATTCATGAAATGTTAGATATTTACCCATTTAATGCTTGAAATGTTATTAAATCACCATATGACTCTTCTGGCCCAAAGGCAGGATGGCCCCCTTCCAGTTAGAAACTCGTGTTTCTTGACTATATTGCAGATTTATTTCTTTTTTGTGTTTATTACTTTGTACTGTAGCCCACATTTCAATAAATACTTTGTCATTTAATTAAGGTCAACTGTAAGGCATCAAACTTAATTCATATTCAAGGCAATTCACTTTATTTATGAGCAAAAAATACAATTCAAAATAACTTTTAAATAATAACGATTAAAATAAAAAAATGTGTGATTGATTTTTTTTTCTCACAATTGATCAGCCCTATACTGATAATACCGTTATGGCACTGTTAACTACAAAGCCATCATAAAATATTTGAACCCTTGAAGGGTTTGATGGAACAGGCCAAATAGGGCCCCAGGGCCTCCAGTTTATAATTTTTGTTTTAAGATTTTGTTGACAGGAACTTTCTGTGAGGAAATTTTATTTTGTCATACTAGTCCAACATGCATAAATTAGGATAATGCTTAACAAAAAGTTAATTCATATTTTTGGAAGAGCTGAATAAGTATTTTTGTGTAAATGTGTGATGAAAAATTACCATACAATATAAAGCACTTTGTACAGCTTATTACTAAAAAAAAGTCTACAAATATATTTTTTCCACAGATACATTTTTTTTCTACAGCACAGTTTTCACTAACAATTATAGGAAACACAATAATCATTTCCATAAGAGATTTGCAGATATTTAATGGTTAGTGTAAAAATAAATTTTGCAGAAGAAAAAACTGTTAGCTAATTAATCACCCAAGGGCCAACCAACACACAGCAGTGTGTTGGTATGCAATGTGTGTGTGTGTGTGTGTGTGTGTGTGTGTGTGTGTGTGTGTGTGTGTGTGTGTGGTGGGGGGGTGATCTATGCTCTCAAGCATCGCCACAAATTTAAATACAGTAAACTAACATTACCAAGCAACTAATATTTACAGATACAATTAAAGTAGAAACCTGTAAGAAGAGGAACTGATAGTTCAAGAACAGACAGAAGGAGTGGGAATGTGTATGTGGACGAGAAAGACAAGTACTTTTTTCAATCAAAATCATTGGCCAGAGAATGAATGTGGGGCAAAAAAGAATCAGGAAATTGTGCCCCTACATTCACACTTCCTGCAACAGTTAATTGTAGCACTTATATTTTCTCATCAGTGGTCCTTTCCGCATCCGCTCGTCTCTGTATTCATGCCATCATCTCTTCTCTCAGGCAGTGTGATTATGTAAGGAGGCACAGCTAGGCAGCTTATTTACGCTCCCATGAGGATTAGGCAGAAGCCTGGACATGCCAGCACCTGCAGGACTCACTGACAGCACACACACACACACACACACACACACACACACGCACGCACATGGAAAGCACTGCAGCACAGCTGAGCTTACAGATTTTCCCTAAAACCCCATTGCAGAGGAGCAATTCAAAGTACAAGATATACTTATACAGTATTTATTTATATACGGTAGCAGCACTGGGTTTATACAGAAAAAATGTATTAAATCAAGCCAAACTTTGCAAATCAAATGTTCACTAATATTTCAGCCTTCTCCAGCTGCAGTTCAGGACTGGTTGCTGGAAGGACTGCAGACACCAAATGCATGAAGCCACAATTCATGTTACAGCCATGTCTATGAAACTGCTTGGCTCAACTGAAGAACAGTTCTGCTATATACGCAACAACTGCCATTTATAAATCCCTGCATATTTTGTTAATGTCTTTATGTTGTAGCAATATGTAAAAAAAAAAAAAAAAGAAGGAAAAAAAAGGTTTGCTATAACACTATCTCCGTGTCTTTGTTTTCTGACATCACTGACCACATCCGACCTCAAAAGGCATCAGAAAGTGAGATGCATTCACTACAAAAAACACAACATTTAGCCATTTTGCAAGAGATAAAAGCACAGACTGCTATGTGTTGTATGCATGACTATTCATCAGTTAACAAACAGATCAATCAATTAATCGACACGTGACAGACAGTGGGTAAGATGTTTGTTTCCTATTGTCTTAGATTTGAGAAATTTCATAAGAATCTACTACACAAATATGAACAAAGAAATGGAAACATCTGCCTCTCTGTGGGTGCAGGAATATTTTGTTCCCCAAGGGGCAGTGAGAGATTGCTGCCATCATGGGAGTCTCACTGAAAAATAGTTACAGCTCTGCCTTTGGCCTCCTTCTTTCGTCCACTTTCTGTGCACTGTTCTCCCCAACACTGCTGACAGATTATATTTTAAAACATTTTCAGATTAACTAAATCAATTTATTAGTAGCACAGTGTTTTTTATCTCAATATATAGAAGCAAAACATTACAATTTTAGTGCCAAGTTTCAAGGTGACTGTCATTCACATCACATGTGGTACATGAGGTGGAACAAAACTGTGTATTCAATTCCCAGTTACACCCAAAAATAGCATTAATAAACATAAAATAAAGTATATGTAAAAAAGAAGAAACAGTATACAGGTAACCCCCGGTTTACGGCCGAGATCCGTTCTAACGGCCGAGCCGTAAACCGATACGGCCGTAAAGCGAT
>JARVGV010001740.1:15123896-15137682 GCA_031762435.1 Hypsolebias longignatus | reverse complement strand
GCAGATGGTGGGGGTTAAGGGCCTTGCTCAGGGGCCCAGAGTGGGGCAAATGAGGGTGGAGGCAGATGTGGGTGTTTTACCTTTTTCCACCCACATTTTTTGATGCTGTCGGTACTTGAACCGGCAATCTTCCGATCACAGGCCCACCATCTCTAATCTCTGTGCCACCACTTTATGGCTTTTCCTTGTTATAAGTTTTGAATTTGAATTTTAGTCTGTTTTAATGTCTGCACTTTGGGTCCTAAATACCATAATACATTACAATTGTGAGCTCTGACAGTATGTCACTCACTGTCGGAGGAACATTTATCATAACAACTGAATAAACACTTTCAGCTATATTAAAACTTCATAATACCATCTTTACCAAGAGGATTATGTGCCTAAATGGTTACAGAATGTCAAAATAAAACCAATTGCAACCTTTCGTGAGTCATAAGAATTTGATTCATAAGAATTAAATTGGAAAACAAATTGAATTGAAGAAACTGAATTGGAAAAGTTATTTAGACATTTGATAGGAGATTCCTTAGTGGCTAGCTGTGCTGAAATGCTAACTTGTACATCAGCAGGAACAAATGAAGAATTAGTTTCTGCTGTTATTTAGATTTGCCTTTTTCCTTTATCGTGCCACAGCTAACAAAGGTTTTATTAGCATTTCTACTTGTATTTTTTTTTTCTGCTTCTGTTTGTGTAAAACTATTAGACGATAAAAAATGAAAATATTTAAAATTTGCACCCACAAATGGAGATGTACACGAAATATTGTATTTAGCATATTTGTGTGGAATTGACTACTGGAGCATTCCAGAAAGAAAAATGCAGCAGACTGTTTTGCCCATGATCTCTGTTGCTTTGTGATTCCAAAATCACAATATCACTATTTTTTTTACCAGATTTTGAGTGTCTATTCCTCTTCCAAATTCTATTCCAAATCCCCTCGTCATTGAATGTATGTCGTAAATCTTAGGAACTGACAAACACTTGTCAAAGCCGTTAACAGGGTTGTCAGCGACTCTGGAAATCAAGGAAAATCTGGATAATGTCTTTCACATTTTCCAGACATAGAAAACTAAGAGAATGTTAACACTGACCTGCTGATTACAAGATGATATTTCAAATTTTTTTACGTGCACATCAGTCAAGTCAAGACTAGTCAAGGTTCTTTATTGTCATTCGCAACACGTGTGGTGGAACTAAATTATGCACATGGGGTCCATCCAACAAAAGTATAAATTGTAAAGAAAAACAGTAATAAGATCTAATATATGAAGAAATATGCTAAAACTAAGAATGCTAAGCACAAATAGTACAAAAACAATACACCGAACACCAGCAGCACAGACATGAGTCTGTCTGAGCCGATGAGTACGAATGAACACAACAGCCTGGAATAAATCAGTAGCATGAGATCAGCAGCATGGATAATCAGCAGCACATATCAGAAATCAAAGTGGCATTACAGTGATTATCCTGATTAGAGATTCATGAGTCTAACAGCTTCAGGGTAGAAGCTGTTCCTCAGTCTAATGGTTGTACACTTAATGCTCCTCAACTTCCTGCCTGAGGGTAACAGGGCAAAATGTGTGTGTGCTGGGTGAGTGGGGTCCTTCATGATGCAGGTGGCTCTCTTCCTGCATCTAGAGGTATTAATGTCTGTGATGGTGGGGAGGCTGACTCCAATGGTCTTCTGTGCAGCCTTCACCACTCTCTGCAAAGCTTTTCTTTCTGCAGCTGTGCAGCCTCCATGCCACATGTTGATATATATTATATAGATTATATTAGTTATAATCAACCCAATAATATGGAGTGAATTGTTAGTTAAATTATATTGATTAAATTTCAGCAGCTTGATTTTACTTGTGATAATGACTAACTTTTTAGTTTGAATAAAAAACTTAAATCACAAGTTGTTTTTGAAGAAGGTTCAGGAATAAAGACAAAAAATAAAATAAACACGTTTCAAAAAAAGTATTTTAAATGCAACAGAGTGAGCTGCTATATAGAAACACACCTTCGAGTGCACAATTTTTAATTTTGTACCATGAATGTTGAAAAGTGGAAACTAAGGTGCACAGAGTAATGAAGGCCAGCACCTTCTCATAATGGTAAAAAGATTTTCACTCATTAAAATAAAATTTAAAATGTGCCAACACTGACCTCATTCACGTCCTCAAAGGGAGGGGGGGGGTTGAGTGCTTACCTTTCAAATGGTTTCCACCGATCGCGTACAGGCGGTCGTTCATCCCAGCCAGGGCGTGAATGGCGCGCTTTGTGTTCATGTCCTGTTTTCTCGCCCACACATCCATTACGGGGTCGTAGCAGTAGAGCCAGGACACATACTCGCCGTTGTGCACTCCTCCTACAACATGTCAACGCAGCATTATTCCATTATGTCAAAATACAACTTTAGTGCACAACATGGATGCTGGGGAGTTTCACTCTTTATGACAAGCTGATGCTTCAGTGGATTGATGTGCAATAAACATGTTTTCTGTGTCACCCAAGAGTGGCCAGGTCAAAAGATTTTTACAGAACAATTTGCTGAATATGTATAGATTCAAAAAGTGTTACAGCCTCGCGAGCTTTACAGAAACTTGGTATTTTATATAACTGGATCCTTCCGTGATGTGTCGATGCTGCGTCTTCTTCGTTTACTCAAATAAGCAGCTATGCGTCATATTTAATAGCTGCTTCTCCAAGCTGCTCTGCTCAAACAGGATGAGGACGACAGGGTTAGTGTCTTTGTTTTCATCTGGTAAATTTACCACAGCGACAGGAGCGGAGATGATTCACAGCTACTATGCCATGAGACACAGAAGGTTTCAGTTTTTGACTTTCTGCATTAATGCAATGGGGCGAACTGAAATGAAAAACACTAAAACCAAAACGGGTGAGTTTAGACCTGCAAAGTCTAAAGAGCAGAATGACTGTGAAAACTTTCCCTCCCTCCCAGAAAACAATCTACTCCTCTGTTGTTTGGTGCTCACCTGCTAAAGCATTTTGTTCACACTGGGACCACACTGTTTGCAGTTTCTAGGAGTACTACAGACTGTATGCAAAATTTACTATTTAAACCCTCCAGTCTCTCCAGAGGGAGATGCTTGGGGCTGAAAACTACACATTCAATAAAAACATAAAAAAAATTTAAAAAAAGCATGTGGGGGTGTGCAGATCAGACAGAAGAGATCCTGCAGCCCATTTATTCTTACAGTCAAGCAGCTAGATGGGGCACAAAAATGCACCACCTTCTGACAAAAAAGAACCTGTTCTCAAATATCTTTTTATTGTAGAGTATTAATCTTCAGCTTATCTCCATCTTCAGCAAAACGACAGAGGGAGGCCAAAGAGGAGATATATGGATGCAGTTAGAAAAGACATGAAGGTAGTTGGAGTGAGGACAGAGTGAGATGAAGGAGGATGACTCATTGTGGAGACCCCTGAAGAGGAAAAGCTAGGAGAAGAAGAAGAAAAATAAGAAAAAGAACAGGAAGAAGAATAAAAAGAACAAGAATAATAAGAAGAGCAAGCACAAGAAAGAGCAAGAACAAGAAGAACAAGAAAAAGAACAAAAACAAAAAGAAGAACAGGAACAAGAAGATTTATTTTCAGATCTACATTCTTGTGCATTTGTTTGTTGTAAATGATCTATGTTAACATTTAATATCAATTATTGGTGCAAGGTTTTTTTTTTTTTTCTTTTTTTTTTTTTTTGTTACCCGCTCTGTCATGAAAGGCAGGCACTGAAGTGCATGCGTTTGTCTGCCGGTCTGTTAGCAAAATATCTCATACCTGTTCACAAACCAGTGAAGATTTTTGTAAAGCTATATCAATAGAAATATATCTACAACTGGTTGTTTTGGAGTCAACCTGATTCAAGATGGTCCTCACTGCTAATCCACCTAATCCAAGACAAAAATGGCTATTTTCAGTCAATGTTCTGAGATCAAATCTGGTGTGGTAAGAGCTGAGAGACATCTCTATCATACACTCCTACTCAGATCACGCAAGATATTTCTTTAAAAGTTTGTCTTTCAAAGCTGTGGCCAATACGCATTCCTTTGAGAGCAGCTAGCTTCTTTAGATGTGTTCTTGGTTTTGTGTTAGCTTTTACATGAAGCATTTCTGTTTCTAAACATAGTGTGAGCCTGAGTAATCTCCTCATCCCAAACCTGAAATGTAGATCTTCCCATTGTGCACTGCTCCTGCATGGGCAGCTAAAGGCTGAGGCAGAGGTGACACATAGTTCCACTCATTGGTCTCCAGGTTGTAGGACTCCATGCTGGAAAGGTAGCCCGCCTCGTTCCTTCCACCAATCACGTACAGGTGCTTATCCAGGCGGCAGGCAAAAAAACTGGCTCTCCTGAGTTTGAGGGGTCAACAAGACAACATCACTGATCTGCTCAAGGCTCCATTCTGTGCTGGAGTTTCACAGGTTTCAAAGCTTAGGCTTTAAGATGAGAATAACACTATAAAAGTAAACACTTTTGTACAATTAGTTATTTAACTTAAGTTCTTGTGTTTGCTCATTTGAAAAAATGCAGTTTGCTGGAGTTAGTAGAAAAGAAGATAGTTTGTGATGTGACGTCAGGATTTGCGCAGTTTTCTAACATTGCTGATCTAAGTAAAAATATACACACCTTTCCTGCATAGGAGGCAGCTGGATCCAGCTGTTGAATCTGGGATCGTAGCGACTGACAAAGTTAGTGCTGTGCTTTCCTGCAAAACAGAATAAAGTAAAACCTGCAAGTCAAATATTTCTACCTTGGTAAGAAAGTTGTGTGTTTTAAGAAAATTAGTACAAGGACTGCTTTACAGGTCTTGTTTTAGGAGCATTTGATTTGATGAACAATGCATGCTGGTTAGACATTTTTCTGACGTTAGTTGCTTCTGTAAAATATCTTCATTGCATATGACAGTTGATTTCCAGTGTCGTTTCTGTTACAACGTACTGGTTTCTTTTTCCAAATATAGCTAAATGTGTTTTTCAAATATGTTTTTCTTCTCAACGATAAGTAAACGGTTTTAACCATATGTAATTGTGTTCACTCGATCATTTATTTTACAGCCGAATGAGCACAACCAGTGTTATTATGTGGATTTTTTAAAGTTATTTACAAAGTTTGTTTCTTAGTGCTGCCACCACTTTATAAAAAGCACTTAACACTTTGACACATTAAATATTTCAGCGGTAACAACGATTATTTATCTGTGCCAATTACTGACGTGTTGTTTGTCCACTCTGAGTTGATCTAGCTCCAGGATGAGTGTTTGAAACCATCTGAGAGTTACATTATCTCTGATGGGTTTGAACCTGCATAAACTCTGACAAAGGAACTCCTCCAGATGTGGTCAAAAGTGAAATATTTGCGTGCAGAAGTCAAATGAAAGACTAAACGAGGAGCAGTTTGTGGTGTCAAAGTACCGTTGGGGTTCCACTGATCCTCTCCACCCAGCAGCAGCAGGAAGTTCTCCACCTCTACCACGCAGTGATGAGCGCTGTTGTAAGGCATTACTAAAAGAAATAAACAATGAAGTTCATTTGAACTCTTGTGGTTGACACAAGTCAGCTGTAATAAAGCACCACCATGTGGTGGCTCCTCCTTTGACTGGCTGGCCAATAATGTTTTTTTTTTTAAACATCATAATCAAACAGGATTTGAGGATTGACAGCTAGGGTTTAATTTACAGTCATAACTCAAACAGTCTGGCGATATGGATCTCTCTCAAAGTAGCATCAAATCCTTATATTTCACTAGTTTTCTCTAAGGCAAACATAAAAAAATACTTAAACTTCAGATTATCTTCACAGATGAACATTATCACACCAATAATAACCATTCCCAGAGTGGCTGTGACAAAACCGCTAATAATCATGATACCTCAGTTCCATTAATAATATTCTACCTCAACATGACAAATTTTGCCCTTTGAGAACATTTTATTCCATTTTAATCCATGTGTGCTTCAGCTGAGGCCACAGTGTAATTGTGTGCATATGTTTTTACATTGTGCTCCATGGATTTGACTGGAGTTCATCATGTGTTAGTGTAGTTTAGCATCAACTGCCCACAGGCATGATGGCAGGAGCCATCAGGGAGAATATCCTCCATGTATGTTTTTTTTATAATCCTCCTTTTCATCTTTTCTTCTGAAGTGACCCCATTGAGATGTAGAGAAATGGTCTTAGGTGACAGTCATAATGAACATGATCGTGTTCACTCAATAAATCTCAGGCCCGGTGCTTTTTGAACACAAATCAGTGAAATGTTAAAGCCCACCTGTCTGTCTCCATCAGTCATTTCCACTGTCACCTCCCCACCGCCTGATGGATCGCAGTTGCTGCAAAATTAGACAGCCTTGAATCTCATTTCTTTCCAATTGGCCTCTCCGTGCAATCTCACTCAAGCTGGCTGACATGTGCCGCTCCTCGGCGGGAGGCAAGTCTCAGATAGGGACTAATACTACACAGACTAAACAGCTTTATCTCAAACGAAGGGATTAGGTTGCATGCCTTCAGTGCACCTCAAAGGCGAGTGCCATACAACTGCCAAATTCCCTTACATGCTATTTACATTATCATTCAGTCTGCAGTGTATAGGACACGGATGGACGGCTTTTTATTTGGTGTCTATTGACTTGTACTCATACTTGAAAACATCTTGTACTGATATGAACAGAAGATTATTGGTTTACTGTATGTTATAGAGCCACAGCATCTGAGGTGCTCCGAGTGGATTTGAAAAATATGAGCCTGTGGTGAACAGCTGAATAATATGAGATTATGATGTAATGAAAGAGTCCTTGTGCAGTGAAAAGAAGAAAAAGCATATCAATCATGTTTCGCTTCTCCAGTGAAATATTACCTGAGGAAATGGTTTAAATTTATCTGCCTTTTTGTCCCCTGCTTAAATAAATCCTCTGCTAACCCCTGGGGGGGGGGGGGGGGGTCAGCAGCAGCAAGAGGGCAGGGTGAGCACGTCCTCTACGAGATGGACTCCATCACTCCAGTCTACAGTGAGCTCTAGGGCTCACTAGAGGGAGTCAGAAGCCTCTGCATTGAAGGCACAGTTGAGTTGGTTGGATGACTTCACAGCTAATGCACCACTGCTGCTCCAGCTCTTTAATGGCAACACAACTGCACCCCCCTAAATATTGTTCATTGGGTCCAGGCCAGGTTATAATACTGCATGATCCATGCTCTATGTCGTAGTTTTTAACAAGCGCTTTCTTTAAAAGCAGACAATAAATGGACAAGGACTGCAGCTGAAAACCTGCCTGCCTTTGTTTTGTGTCTGGCCACGCTGCTGTGGGTACACTAGATGGCAAACTTTACACTGGAATCAACGAGCAGCGGCTCTGTCTCACACAATGAGAGGAATCAGATTCTGCCCAAATTGTGTTGATGAATGTCTTAATCAAAGGCTGTCCCTCTCAGGTTTCGCCTCATTGAAAAGTTATGATTGAATGTTAATAATCTTCTATTCCACATCCATTGTGAGGAGGCTACATCAGATGTTCACCGATGTGTTAAGGGGATGATTTTGCAGTTTTGTCCTTCCACTTGTCCACGGTCCATTTGAGTGTTAACTTTTTTTTTTTTAGTTTTGAGCGATGGGAATCCCTCTTGACCTTTCGCTTGATGCAGTTTTATGCCCATGAGTGTGAGTTTAATGAGAAAATGACGAGGAGGCAAACGCCGGCGAGCTTTAGGCTGTGGTGTAGGCATGGAGAAAATGAACCTTGAGAAGTTTGAGCTTAGACACCGGGCGACCGAAAAGAAACGTTAAGGATTTGAACAGAGAAAAGACTGCAGGTTTGTTCGAAATCATGATGCATGTGAATTCTGAGACGCAAAACGAGGCTGCTCAGGGCTGAAGTGACAGAACAGAACCATGGCTGATATGTATGAATGGAGAGAAGCAGCTGAGATATGACTCCATGAAAAACAAAGGACAAGAACTCAATATGTCCAGTAACAATGATGCAATGGAGGAATGTGCTTTCCCACTAGCGTCCTCCTGACCTTTGCAATATGGCAACAATATAGTAGTTAGCCTTAAAAGGTCAGGGAAGATGGGAGAAAAGGAAAGAACGTGCACTTTATTGAGGTGAATCAGTATGGATGCCTCTCCAACTTTTTGTTTGTTTGTTAATCAGTTGGTGAATTAGAATGTGAATGACCATATGAACTCATCTTCCAGCTGAGTCAACAGGTTAATGTTAGCATGATCTAATTCAATTTAGTTATTGATCGATGTGAGAGAATAACCATGCTACATTAAAATCTATTAAAAGAAGACATTTTTCTTTATTGTTCCATCTCAGCCACACACGATTCAGTCTCGTTGTCCATCCTGTCAGCAAATTCCAGCAAAAACAAGCGAAGCCGGGCATGAAGCTGTACACTGCTGTGAAGTCACGCTCTGATAAGAAGCTTGTATTAAAAGTGATAGTGATGCATTATTACCTGAAGGATTTAGGGAGCTCCTTACCCCTCATTTTCTCTGGAAATTAACCCATGTTAAAGTCATCCACAGGAACAACTATTTCTCGTCGCAATGGGAACGCTACAACAAGACGCCTCAGGTGCAAAAACGAAGCAGAGCTTTTGTGACTCACTTGTGAGGATCTTCCACGTCTTTTTTTCATCGTCGTAGTACTGGACCAAATTGCTGGGAAAACGATCAGGTCCAGGAGGCAAACCCCCCACCAGCAGAAGCATTCTCTTATTGGAGCGTATTCTGTCATTTCAGACAAATATTACACATGTTTAAAAAATATACACGTGAAAACGTGATAAGAAACATTAAATATACTTTATCTGCAGCTCTCTTCATCTGGTGCTTATTACATGAAAGAGTTAATCATAAATACAGAATGAACGCATGACTGAATCATTAACCGCTCTCTGTCCTGGTCCGGCTAAACTTGAGACTGCTTATCCGACAACATTCATTACGATTAACAAAATTTGCTCAATGGTGCATGTTTCCTCGTGATGTATTATTGAATGGTTATTGCACTCTAAAGATATCTTTTCAATTAGCTGTGAAGCGAGGATGGTCCTGCAGGGTGCCATGCTGGAGGCTAAAAGCACAGCGGAGTCCATAAACTTGCCCATACAATGTCTCCATTTCATTGGCTGCACTGGTTCATGTGACTCTCTGAAGCAGTGCCGAACTGTTTCCTGCTCTTTGGAAATAGAGTATGTCCTCAAAGCTGCACAGATTACTGTAACATTAAAAGACTCCGTATGGGTTTAAACACAATTCTACACATTTGTCACTTTATGTAGAAAATTATTTGAGTAACTGGTCTTTCAGCTTGGAAACATCTGGTTTTTATTATACTATTTATTTTATTATTTTTTTCTGCTTGGGTAAATCACCACTGTCTCTACATTATCTGAGATATGGGCTTAGTCAGAAGTGTTTGAGGTTATTCAGATGCCAATGAGAACTTGGACATAGACAATAGTGATTAATTGAGAGCAAACAGCGACATATTAGACTAATTATGAGGATTCTTGATTTGTAGACTATTTAGGTGTGTACGTTAGAATCAAGTGTTCTGATGAGGTGTTAATCTATTCAGAATATTTCAACAAAAAAAATACAATAAAGTTGAACAAGTTCTTTATTACCATTACTTTTATTGTTACTGAAATGAAGAACTCAGAACTGATTGTACTTATTTTCTTAACTGAACTGTGAAGTTCCATGAGCAACGCTCGACTATAATAATGCTTAAAGTTCAGGTCGGGGACAAAAATGGATGTAAGATCAACTGGGACAGTTTAAGTGTCAGTGGGACACGTTGATATTCTGAATAGAAGAAGGGGAAAAAAAAACTAAAGAATTGCTTTAGCTCCTCAAATGTGTTAATGTTGAACATGCAATTATTACATTTGCTTTCATTACATTTTTTTCCTTTTTGCAATGCCAGTAACAAGGGACCCTTTTCCTTGGATCATAAATTTTATGCAATTACCATGTAATTACCATGGCAACTATTTTCATTTCAGCATTTCAAATTGCACTGAGTTCCTACAAATGAAATACAATATATAATTATTGAGACTGTTGCATCTTGTTCAAACTGATTAGAGAGCAGTTATGTACGTTTTTTCCCCCTTTGTAAAACATGCAGCATCATTTTTATCAATAAAACACATGAGTGACCATCAAAACACTCAGCTGTCACAGGAAACGCCCCACAGTCGTCATATTCTGACCTCACAACTCTGACCCCTCCTGTTGTTTAATTAGATTAAATGATTTTATTGTAATTCATCACTTTAGCTGTTCTCAAATCACTTCCTGTATGTGTTCAGGTGAATCTATGTCTACTTCTACTTCCTTCACTTAATTTAATTCCCCCCCTCACCTGCTGGCCATGGTCTGCCTGCAGTGCTGCCTGAAGGGCATCAGGTGGTAGTTCATGGCATCCAGGAGCAGCTTCTGGCACACAGGGTCACTCCTCATGAAGTCGACAGACTGCACCCTCTCCACCAGCTCGGGAGCAGGTATGAGGGCAAAGCGTAGCCTCTTCATCAGGTCCGGTGCATAGTGCATGCGTGTCTCCCGGTCATGCTCCAGCCAGAGGACTGACATCTGGAAGAGAGCCAGCTCGGACTCCACCGGGGGTGGTAGAGCATCCAGCATGGCACACATCTCCTCAAAGTTCAGCAGCAGCACATCCTCCACCAGGTACTTGTTGGCCAGCTTCTTGGTCTCGTCCAGTCCGTGCAGTGCAGCGATCTTGCAGATCTGCTTGTAGTTCTGCACAGAGATCTGGTCGTTGAGGAACTGCACACTCAGCTTGGTTATCTGGGGGATGTTCAGGATCTTGCTGACTGAAAGCACCTCTTCCACCGTGTCCAGGGAGAGAGTAACATTGGCAGTGTACAGGTACTCCAGCACTAATCGCAGTCCAATAGAGGAGCAGCCCTGGAGCACCAGGTTGTTGATGGGCCTGGTGCTGGGGGTCACCAGCTTGTCATCGGGAGAGGATGAGGGGGTCCCACTGCTGCCCTGGTCCCCCTTGCTTCCCTCGTTGTTGATGGCATTATGGGAGGAGAAGAGAGATCTGAAATACTGAGAGCAGGATGCCAGCACAGCTTTGTGGCAGTGGAACTGCTGTCCCTGGGCAGTGAGCGTCACATCACAGAACAGCTGCTTTCTCCATAACAGGTTGAGCCCATGCAGCAAGGTGTCACTGTGCGTTGGGTCAAAGGTGGATGTTCTATCACCCGATCTGGACATGACTTCCTGACTGCGAACGCCACCTAGGCAACAGAAAAACCACCATGTGAGCCATTCAGGACTGGTTTGTCAGTAAGTTAAACAGATCGCAGCAGCTTCCAACTTTGATGAGCTCCGGTCGTAAAACAGGAAACAAAAAAAACAAAAAAACGTTGTAGTTCCCTGTCTCAACTCGATAGGGTTTAAAAAATAAAAATAAAAATAAAAAACTAAACGAGAAACATGGGGAGGCTGAGGTCTGAAGGGCGCTGCCGACACGGACCCGGAGACGCTGCGGCGCTGCGCTCTCGCCTGACGCGGCGCAACGTGTCTCTTACGCGGGGAGGAGAAACGAGGAGACGGCGCCACGGTGGACGGACAGCATGCAGCATCCAGCAGGCACCTGTCCTCTCTCCACCTGTCCTCCTGAGGACATCACACACGTTTACGGAGGCACACAAAAGCAATGACTGTAGTTCGTATCCGAGCCGTCAGCGCGCGTAAAACAGACGTGAGCGCGAAATAATATCCACTAAAATACAGCCTTTGGAAAAAGTTCGGTACAAAACACGTGCAGATTTTGTTTTTTTAGGCTTTAAAAATAAGCTATTTGCGGGTTTAAACTTGACATAAACGGTAAAACGTCTCCTAGATTGTCCAAAAGCAACGCGCCTCGTGGCACAACGACACGACGCGAGCAGCTTCTGGCTCTGAGGAGCCAAACGTACCTGACTTCAGCTCTTCACACACACACACACACACAAAAAAAAAAAAAAAAAAAAAAAACATAAAAGAAAGTAAGCTTCAGACGTGGGTCCCAATATTTCCTGGATATTCCTTTGTTCTTCTTTTTTAAAAAGATTTGGTCGCCTTCCCTTGGTGGCGTCTCCAAAGAACCATTGATGCCCAACTCTTAAAAGTCACTATTTCGGGTTATTTGTTGACGTCGGATCATTTGTTCTTCTGAATTAACAAGAAGTGTGTGAGTGTGTGAGAGGGAGCTGTGCTTTCTGCAAGAGAAGAAGAAGAAATATACGTGTGACAAATTATGCTACCAAGAAACAACACATCATTATCCTTGGGCCTGGGGCTCAGTGAGTCGTAACGAGAGTAATAGGAAATCCACGGTTGGGGAGAGAAACGGTCGTGCATGGCCGGTGGAGAGAGACCATGCAGGGGTATGGATGCTGGAGAGACTCGCAAAATTATGGCTCAAGGCTATTGTAAAAACTGTCGAGCGTAAATGACTGCGATTTCAAACATCTTTGGAAGAAAGAGAAAGAGAAAGAGAAAGGGGGAGAAGAATAATAATAAAAAAAAAAAAAAAGCAGAGTCTTTCCCCTCGCTGTTATAGAGAGAACCGTCAAGTTTTAGTGCGCATTGCTAATTAGTCAATTTCTCTCTGCCTTCACAGCCCGACGACTTTGCTGCTGAGCTGAAACTGCTAATTTCTGGGACCAGCCTTTTTTTGGCTGTGAACTGGATGGATGAATGGCTTGTCTCGCACAAATGACAAAAAGCCCCTGCCTTAATCTCCATCGCCAAAATAACACCCCCCCACCACCACCACCACCACCACCACCCATCTCAGTCTGCTCCCACTAGTCCTTCAAACAGAAGGTGTTTTGCACAAACTCAACTTTTGCATCTGAATCATGAGCGATAAACACGAACGAGACATTTCCATCAAGTGGAATTCAAAGCGTTGAATTTGTGTTTTCACTATGTGGCGAAAGGCGTTTTCATACCACAAATCTTCAAGCGATGTCAAAAGTTGGAGGAAAAAAGAAACAAGTTGAGGGGTGGGGGGGTGTTTTTGTGTGTTGCTGTTGTTAACCTGCAAGGGTGAGACAATTTATCCAGAGCTCATCAGTGAACAGGTTGTGTTCACAGAATGCACATGTTCAGCCCCACAAATAAATCCAAGTCTGTGTTGAGGGAAAACTCTCAGCTACCACCCCTGCAACACGTTGCCCATCTAAAGCTGAGTTCTAGTTGTTTTTATGTTGGCTAGAAGCAACCACCTTTTACTGGGTTGACTCCAAAAATCAATCAGTTGTAGAGGCACATCCAATGATTATGAAGGTTTCACTTGAATCCACCCTGTGCTTCAAGAGAAATTATGCTAACAGACAAGTAGGGTTAACTGCAATAGTTTATGCCAAAACTTTAAAACAGATCTTGGGCCGTCAGTTAGAGTTGAGTATATATGTTGTGGATTACTCTCAGCTACTACCACATAAACAACCACCAACATCAGTGAGGACCCTCACCAGTACACATACTGTGAGAATCAATCTACAGAAGACACTATGTCCTCTGTGGTCCACACTGCTCTCACCCACCTGGAACAAAAGGACTCCTACGTCCGTATGCTCTTTGTGGACTTCACATCTTCAACACCATGATCCCTCAAACCCTGATAGACAAACTATTCACATTAGGACTGGGCCCCTCCATTTATAACTGGGTCCTGGACTTCTTAACAAACAGACCACAGTCAGTGAGGATCCACAACTTCTCCTCCTCCACCATAACCC
>JARVGV010001740.1:15108701-15122851 GCA_031762435.1 Hypsolebias longignatus | reverse complement strand
CATCATGAAGGACCCCACTCACCCAGCACACACACTTTTTGCCCCACTCCCCTCAGGAAGGAGGTTAAGGAGCATTAGGTGCAGAACCACTAGACTGAGGAACAGCTTCTACCCTGAGGTTGTTAGACTCACGAGGATAATCACAGTGAAGAAGAAAAAAATCACTGTAATGCCACTTGATTATGCTGCTGATTATCCATGTTGCTGTGTTTATCTGCTCACACAGACTCATGTTTGTGCTGCTGTTCAGCGTATTGTTTTTGTACAATTTGTGCGTAGCATGTTTTTTAGTTCATATCTTGGATCTCATTACTGTTTTTATTTACCATTTATACTTTTGTTGGAGGTAACTGTGACCCTGTACACAATTTTGTTCCACCACATGTACCACGTGGTGTAAATGACACATAAAGAAACTCTGACTTTGACAAAGTTAAAGCTTATTTGGCTTAGTAAAAGCCATTTTTTGTGTTAGCTAAGTTTGGTGGCCATCTTGGATGGGGTTGACTCTAAAACACCAAAGTTCATGATCAATAATCCAGGTAAAAAAACAACTTTCCCACTATAGGAGTGTGATGCTTATGGGACTCAGTTTGACTGGTGGCTCCTTGAATTGAAGAAGTCCTTTGGATGAAGGACAAAACATCTCAGAAAAAATAAAATAAAAAGAAACCATCCAGATGACCTAACTGAACATTATTGATTCCAAAAGGTAATCAGTTTTACATTTGTATATATCCATTGATTACTATATGAAGGTTTCTTTAAAAATCTTTCCACTGGTTTATGAGATATTTTGCTGCTGTGCAAATTCTACAGTCAAACAAACACACAGACAAAAAGACTGTCGTCTTCTGCAGCGGGCAATAAAATAAACTACTCAAACCATGAGTCCTGTCTGTCACTACGAGAACAGACTACAGTACTTGGAGTTATATTTCAAGAAGCCAAAAGAAGCATTCATCATCTTAAATTCTTGATCTCTAAAAGCCATCAAATCCTTAAACATGAACGAGTAGGACTTCTTCTTTAAACTCATTTACAGGAAGAAGAAAAAAAAACAGGAGTTATCTAAAAAAGCTAAGTCTGGTCCTCTGGACATTCAAAAAATCAAAACAAAACTGGATTATTGAGCATGCATCAGGGTAAAACAGGAGTTACTTATTAGGACAGTAAACTGTCAATTAAACCTAGAGCTCAATTAGAGTAAATAAACTTACATGCAGGACTCCCGTGGGAGCAGAAGTGACAGTTGCCTCACAAGTTGTGAAAATGACAAGATAGGGATAAATGGCTTTGTTCATGTGCTATGAAAAATCGCAACTCCGTGTTACCGTCAAGCAGTAACAGGCCACATGTAATGGTAGTTTTTATAATAAATGAAACTATAGCATCGCTTGATGTTTGACAGACCCAGCATCACCCCCCTAGTTTCCTTCTAGTTGAACTCTGTGTGATGACTGATTAGATTGTGCTCTGCATCTCAAAGAACCATCACCACTGAAGGGAAAACTGTAGCATTGTAATATTAATTAGAGCCTTAAAGCCACAATGGAATCAGTTTGCGTTGTGTTTCGCCACTTTCAGAGGTCTTGTCGTCATGACAGAATTACAGTAATTCACAGTACTTCACTTTGCAGCCACATACTGTTATCTTTACCCGCTTTCAGTTAGCACTACATTACCCAAGTCTCCAGCGAGCCATTCTAACGCAATAAAATGACCATTTCCAACTCTTTCAGCTCTTTGTAGCAACTCAGTCTCCTGAGGCCACTGGTCTTCAGATTGCAGGGCGTTTATGGTTGTAAGTTGTTGCAGTGTGCAGAAAAAAAAAGGGGGGGGGGGGTCATCAGATAAGAGAGGAATTTCTAGACTAATTAAACCCTTTGAGAATCACACTACAGTGATTTACAACTCTCTGTACCAGTTAACCCGACTCATTTTTATCTGTCATATTACTCAGATAACGTATCTACCTCTGCGGGTGAAAAGGACTTTTTTTTTTTTTCTTTAAAATTGTAAAAACTGAAAGGTGGCGATAATGAAATAAACAACAAATGAGTTTTAAAAACAAGTCACTCATAGTCAAAGTTTTTACATTAATCTGCTCTATTAAATAAGATACTTATTTTCTCTACTCTCTGAATAACACTCATAAAAGTATGCTGTAAAATGCATGAAAGCTAAAACCGAACGACAAAGCAGATCCATGTTATTGTGTTTTGGGGGATCTGAATGAAGAGCGAGCATTTCATCTAATCAGTGCAGTGAAACAAAACAAAAGGAGAAGCTTTGAAGTTGTGAAAGGAAAAGTCTACCAGGCATAATTCCTTTTGCTGGATGTTGCAGAGGGGGGTATGCTAAGATAGAAAGTATTATTTTCCTAAATGGAAGGTGTCAGATGGTCACGGAAATGTGATCGGCTGTTCAAGATCACCGCTTCCCATCTGCAATTTGTGACGTGTGAAAGATTCAGCCCAAATGTGCTCGCCAAGCGTAAATCCTCAGCACTTTCTCTTATCGTGGAAAAGCAAGATAACCAGCTGTTTACAGATCAGAGAACATATCATATTAATATCATGGAAGGGGGGTGATATCATCTTGTTTGTAAAATATTTTGTTAACTAAGCGTGGTGTGGTATGGCAACCTATAAAGTCAAAGTTGTAATTTGTGTTTTAGTCAAAAATGTAGTTAGAAGAAGTTGATTTTTTTTATTTTGGAGGAAAACAATAATCAATGTGCCGGTAAGCTAAAATGCTGCAGAGAGCCTCTTAAAATGATTTGAGGTATTAAAAAAACCCTGCATGTCTGATATATAATTTAGAGCATACTGTATTTGAACCTTGCACTTTCCTCCTTGTATTTTTTTCTCATTTCAGAAGATTTAACTTTTGTGAATCACTTTATTTTTGTTGCTTTAACAAACAAATGGGTTAATCTTAAGCACTTTATCATTCATACACTACTATAAAATAACAAAATTGGCAACTAAGAAGAAAAATCTGTATTAGATTTGACATTTTATGTTGAAATAGGTTGTTAAATACTGTATTCATTATCTTATCCTACTGGCTCCATTTTTGTTGTGCCCATACAATAGTGATATTGACACCGATTAACACTTGTCATTTTAGATCAAACTTTGGAAGAAATGATTTAGAAAACATTCTTTGTGTAATAAAGTGGAAGCACTTATATTTGCCATTCAGGGAGTATGGGAGGCCTGCTGTTTTAAACCCCCAGATCCCCCACACATGGCGTAGCCACCACAGACACGGCTCAGAGAGCCAGCCAGCAGCCGGGAGGTGAGCAGAAAAGAACAGGCGGTGTCCCCTCCAGAGTGAGCACAGGAGTGTGTGAATGTGTGTGTGTGTGTGTGGCATTCTCAAATGACAAAAGGATACCAGTTGTGCAGTTCACCTGGGAGCATGCACGGAGGTGGTATGGGGACTCACCTGTGGGAGAGTCTTGGCTGAGATGGAAACTGGGGTTGCAGGAGATGTCTGAAGTTTTGGAGGGGACGCAGGAGGCCATCGTGCCATGCTGCAGGTTTGTAGGCTTGAGGGAGAAACGTGGGCTGCTGTTGCACAGTCTCCCCAGCGTGATGCATCTACCTTCAGGGTGGCAGCAGGCGTGGAGTGGGGTGCGATGGAGCGAGCACGGGCTCAGTGGCGCGGTCACCAAGGGACGCTGAAGCTGCTGTAGCAGGACTGATAGTTATTCCTTGGGAGAATTGCAAGATGAGCCCCATTGTATTAGTAAACCCCCTTCTACAAAAAGTGTTAAATCTCAAGCCCTTTAAAAACTCAAGTTAATGCAGAAGATTTCACTGGGAGATGCTCCTCAAACATGCTGGTTTGTTGTGAACCAGAATGGATGTTACTGTCAAGAGTTAAACTTCAGTGAATTCCTTTAGCAGCGAGAAGCCAGAAAACCATCCTGTACTGGTTTGAAATTCTCAGACATGAAGCTTTTTAATTTCCGAGCCACACTTTTATTTATTTATTTATTTATTTTTTTTTGCTTTGATACTGTTTGAGAAATATCTTTTCAAAAATTCTCTGTGTCTATTATGGTCAGCACTCCCAATTATTCACTCCACTGACAAGTGAAACAAATGGGACCAACCAGTGCATTCTGTATTATCTACACCCCTTGGATTCCCTGACAATAATTAATACAATAGCAAGCTGCTGTTGCCAGCCTTGACGACACAAGCTCAACAACATAAGCTCTTTCTTTTCCAAGAGCTCTTGAGAGGAAAATACATCTGGCAACGTGGTTGTATTTGCATGTGGTCACCAGCAGCCAGGTTGAGACATTCTGCTGTCTGGAAGCCCAGATCAGATAAAGATCCTGTTGTATGGAGCGGTTAACGTCACAAGGTCATTATTCACATCATTACACCATGGATGTAAGGTGCAAGGTATATGTCAAGAATATATGAATGTAGCCCTTACCACTGAGATATACACATCCTTTAACAGCAAAGGCTGCCTCATATATCAAGGAAGTTCATTAACATGCCACACGATTTTACTGATGCAGCGGTGCTGACCACCTCACTGGTACTGTATGGTCACACACTATTATGTAGCCTTACTTCATTTGCTCATAGTACAGATAAACTGGAAACATTTTACTAATCTATCATGCAAGTATTGTGTAAACTAGAAAACAGGTATATTCAAATAAAATAAAAAACTATTACATACTGACCAGTGTTTCCAGTAAGAGCTGTCGTGCTCTTACCCTTCTGATTTTTGTCTATAAGGATATTAAAAGTCTTTTTTTTTTGTTTTTTATTATAGGGGAGCACATTCCCACAACATCCATTAAAGGAATGCCTTGCTAATTTTAAACCCTCGCAGCAGGCATTGGCATCAACAGAAGAGAAGTGGATGAGTTTCTCTTTAACAGCTGTAATTTGTGTTTTCCAATCACCATGCTGATTTCTGCTCATTATACTCTGGTTTCACACCGGTAAGTGAGCAAAGTTTGGATTGATTGACTCTAATTAACTAAAAAATGTTCCAAGCCACAGATTTATTATCATGCTAGCTAGCCACAAATGTCAGAGACTTTCACAAATTATTATCCTCTTAAGATAAATATCTTTGGAATCAAACGGGTGTGGAAACACGGGGACCACGTATTGTTGTGCTGATGAATTTGTTTGTCATGTTTTCTGCTGAGCTCAACATGAAAGACTTCACCTGGGCAAACAACCCGTTCCAGTGTTACAGTTTGCAGTGTGACTGACTGACAGAGGCTGGAGTTGGGTAAAGTTTGCAAAATTCACTTCATAAATCCCACTTTGCTACATAAATTATGCTCTGGTGCAGGCAATAGGTTTGTTTGAATATGATTTTCAAATTTAAATACAGTATAACAAAAACAACTATATGAAGCCGTGTCCAAATTGGAACATATGCTATCAGGAACCCTACGCTCTTTTGTGCTCTAAACTTGGCAGCATCACCCTCTTTGATATTTTAGACACAAAGCCCCTCTCTCAACTCAAATTCTTTCCTTGACTCCATCAGCTCCATGGCTCAACCCTGCACTTTCTTGTGAACGGCAGGACGATTTGAGAGGACACTTCCATTTCCCCAGTTTTAAAGCTGATTTTTTGTTTAGCTAGAGAAGACAGAACGTTGCTCTGATTCGCTCGGCTTCACTTCAGTGATCAAAAGCGATTACTGAGGTGAATCCACATGAATCGGACCCATCGTCTGCATGGTGGCGCCAGGCTGAAATTGAGAATCATCCTGCCAGTAAATCAGATTTTCACAACATGTCTCTTGCAAAATATGCCTTTTATACAAAGCTACAAAAATCTGCTATCTTGGCTTTGATCATTGCAGAGCGCAAAGGCAAAGCAACAATTTTGCTGTAAGTTTTATCCCTAACATACTGAAACAAGTATCAAATATGGAAGAAAATACATCTCAGCTGTCAAGTGCTCCTCATTAGTACTTCCACAGTCAGCCTGTTTAAAGTAGCAGCATTTAGGTGTGTGCACTTGGAGGCACGCCTGCAGATAAATGTGATGACATCCAGTTGTGGCTCACTTTCATTTATATAGGGGATTGATTAGATGCATGGTGAGCAGATAAATGTGTTGCAGACGCACTTTCATTTAAGATATTGCAACATAGTCAGGAGAGGATATGAGGAATATGAGATGGACTGCACATTTTTCTTTTAAAGGTGCTTTTGGAGATCTGCAAGCAGTCCACAACATTAGTAATAAAATGCTGAATGCAATACATACAAAGGTATGTTTTAAAGTAAAGAACTGTACTGTAAATTGAAAATCTGAACATTGCAAACATGAATTTGTTTTTGTTTGATGCAGCTGTTTATTTTCTCAATCATCAAACAATGTTGAATATTAGCTTAAAATTTTAACTTGTGGTAAATTTTAAGATTCTAGACAAGATCATGTTTCAGTCACATCTTTCCAATGCTGTTGTGTGCATACTGCCCCCTTCTGTCCCCACAAGAAGAAGAAAACATCTGGCAAAAAAATAACTGATTCTTTATTGACAGATGAAAGTAGAGGATGCCAAACAGAATTTCTAAATCGTTTCCATTGAAGGTCGTTAATATTGGTGCCAATAAAATATTAAAAAATGAACAAAATCTGGACTTATTCAGTGAAAATGTGAACAATGTTATTTGCATATTCACATTTTATGTATACGTTATAGATGTACTACTGCTTGGATTATTTGTTCGTCATGTTTTATATGTATTTTTAAGCCCATATGGAGCAGCTAATGTGTTGTGTATCATTGGTATGACACTGTTTAAATACTATGAAACAAAAAAAAAATCAATTTTCTACAAGAAGTAAATGTGATTCGGTTAAGATTCTAAATTGAAAATAGACTTTCCCCAGGGTTCTTTAGAAAACCAGTGGATAGTGCGCACACAACATCCTTTTGTGCACACTATTTACCCCTGGATTGCTCCAGGCTAATGTCTCAATAATTTTCACTCCTTTCTCAGGTCCTTCCCACAAAGGACTTAACTAATGATCCATGGACAAAATGAAGCATTTAAATTTATTCATTAATCATTCATCTCCAGCTCATTGAAAATGCTAAACTTCCACAAAATTAAGATTGAATATTGAAAAGTGATTGAGGGAGACAGCTTTCAGAGAATGAAGACGGTGGAGGAGTGAGGAGTGCCATAACAAAAAAACAGTGCTCCCTCCTAAAGCACTATTTTCCTCATGGGTATGGTCAAAGTGACCAAAGGTGTACTAAGTGCTAGTTAAGGTCACGAGGTTTCACTAGTTGTAATTAGATCTTGGAATCTGGAGAAGCGTAGAATTTCTGTCAACACTGCCTGTAATTATTCTCTTTTCCAATTAATGGTGACATAGATTAATTATCTGATGAGGCAAAGCCAATTGCAATCATTCACCCAGCTAAAATTAGATCAGTCCTGACAGCAGCATGAAAGTCACCTGTTTCATTGTTATGGATTTGCTGCAAGTAAAAAGAGGGGGGGATAGTGAAGCATGCCAAGGTAAGTAAGTTGTCTGGTACAGGTGAGTGTCCAATTACACTGCAGTTTGAACTGAAGGCATCTATCCTTTCAATCCACATGCATCTGGAAGGGCCTGTTTGTTCTTCCCAGTATCACCTGTGGTAGTAGAACCATATCCCAGGGATTCTAGGAATACTGAGATGAACTGGACCTCCTCTGACAGCTCAGCCTGTTTGAACAAGAGACAAGCAGAATAAATGAGAACAGGCTTATTTGTATAAAGTTACAAACACCACATCTTCCATTTACTGTATGTGCATCCCACACATGTGTCTGCCAGTGTGAGAGTAAATTTGCCACCTAGTTCTTATTTTGTGAGGAAGCAGCTCAGCGCTCCTGGTGAACTACGCCCAGGTTCAGTGCTCTTCTGTTTTAAAAATCTCAGCATCCAGTTTTTCTATTAAACTGCCTGGCAGTGTCAACTAGCTTGGGAATCTGAACAAGCCTGGCCATGCAGAAATTCTCTGACTAACAATTATATCAGAAACAGGATCTTGGATTACTGTCCCCCGGGACTGGGGTAGTGGGCGTCTGCTCCAATCATTACTGGCCATTCAACAAGGCTCTGCACTGCTCTCTGCTGTTAGCCATTGTCAATTATGCCATCCCTAGTGTAAACGTGCAGAACACAAAGCTGAACTGCCAGTTCTGGCAGGAGTGTAACAGGATGACAGCCCACCACCCCTCTGCTCCTACACCCACCCTTGGGTGCCCCAGCCTTCCTTCCCTTAAGCTAGCTTTGAGAAAACTGCTGTTTGGCGTTTGTAAGTGCTAACTTGACCTTTCTTGTGTTCTGCTTGTGGGGTTAAGTGGACATGATGGATTAGTATAGGCCTCATCAGGACTCAGCCTGGTTTAACTGCAGTTACAGTTTTATTGAGTTCTTTGTTTCTTTCCTATAAACAGGAAACTGATATTGATAATCTGTTTAATGTGACTGTTCTTAAAGTCTTAGCATTCAGTTTTGCACCTCTCAAAGTACCCATTGCATTTACTTCTTACTTCCAAGGCAAAACATCAATCAACTCAGTTTCAAGGTCTTAATATTTAGGAAGTTGTGCTGCATGTGCATTTATGCACGTTCAGAAACTTGTAAAGGTTTTTCTTCCCCTTTAACGTTAAATGGTTATTTCTCTGTGTATATATTTTGGAGGTTAGATCTTGTCCTGCACTCATCTCGAGGAGGCTGTTTAAAGTGAGTGCTGCCTGCTCTGATGGAACCTGTGCTGAGCTGTGACGGGTGACGGTGCGGTGCGCTTGAATACACCAGCTCTTTTGTCCTTCACACTCTGCAGTTCTCTGATAGCTCCTCCCCCTGTGCCCCACTACTCCCTGCCTTGAGCAGTGATCTGCTGGGGCCTTCTGAGGCTGGGCTGCTGAGAAATGGCTGCTCCCTGTAATGTCAGGAACAAACCCATCACAAAGAGGAAACCTCTTCATAGTACTTAGAGTAGCTGCACCAAAAAAGGTCTACATTAACATATCTGCATCTGATCAGCACTGCTACCTGCAGATACGTGATGTGTGACTGTTAAGACAAAGATTAAGTAAAAAGAGGAAATGGTTCAGGATACGGTTGCATGCCACCTGGATCAGGACATTTCATAAAGATTCATCACTCTCCCTCTGTCCGCTTTGACCTCACCGCACATCACAGCACAGATTAGACACCGATTATCCTCTAATTGAAGAGCCTTACTTTTCAACCTTGCAGAATAGGCTCCTACTCTTGTGGAAAACAGACACAAAGTTGTTCCACTCACAAAGAACAAAGTTTTAAGGCATTGCGTGTGTGCCATGATAATCAAAAATACTACTGGCAAACAGAAAACAGACTCAAATGCATTGTTGCCAGATATGATTTGTGTTTATAGTTATTTAGAGACCCAACCTCAAACTCAATAAGCAACATTGCACACTTATAATCAATCATTTTAGTCTGTGATTTGATGAACATATAGACTTTAATGTAGACGTGGCGTCTTTAACTCCACCACAGCGGTGAGGCGTGACACCGTGGTGAAGGTTTGCCTGACTGCTCTTGCTTGGCAAAGAAGACATAAGACAACTGATTAGTTGGATGAGGCTCAAACAATGCTGAGCATAACATGGAGTTACTGTAGTATGGAAAAGAATATGCTACCATCTGTTAGAATACCTACACTGGAATGAAAGTTGAATAAGGGGATTTGCTTTTTAAACGAACGGTGGAGTTGTTGCAGTTTTGCAGCCGATGTGTATGTGTACAAATACCTGGGCTGTTTTTATTTTCTGGGTGGTTTCTTGGGCAAGAACCTGGCACTGGTCCAGTTCAGCCAGGCTGTAGAGGTTGCGTTGTTCTAAGTATTTTACCAAAGCTTTGTGCATCCTCTTCTGGAACAAAGAGAGCTGGGGGGAGAGAAGGCAGAAAAAAGGAATTGGTAAGGCAGGAGAGGAAATTAATGGCAGTGTTCAAGAAGAATGATGGAGGGGAATAGAGAAAGCAGTCAATAGCCCATTCTGCAGTACACGGGCCTGACAGGAATTTCACAGTCTCTTGGTTTCTCTGCCCACTCGTGTGCACTCATCAGAATCCAGTCACATCTGGCTGCCAGGATGGGGGGTTAATTTTCTCTAAATGCTTCAGCAGTTTTGTTCTAGCCGAGGCAAACTCTGTGACTGCAAAGCTGATGAGTAAAATATTTCTACTTCACCCAGTTTAACTTTATACCAATCCCCTCAAGACATATTTTACACATACACACAAAGTCATGAACCCCCCACAGAAACCAGAAATTATTCCTAGTCTCTTGGAAAGACATGCTGCTTGCTTTATTATTTGAACACAGTTTCAAGCAAAGGGGTTTAAATTCTGATAGATGCCATTGCTTTTCTTCCCCCTCCATCTCTCCACTCTTCCTACAAAGCTTATCATTGCTCGGCAATGTGTTCCCCAGTGCATTAAAAAAAACTAAAGCGAATTAGCTCAGTCATCAGCTCCTGAAGGAAAGACAATAACACAAATGGTCTTTATGGTGCACCCTGTTAAAACCTAAGAGCTTCTACATAAACAGAGCAATGTTAACATGTACGGTCTGGTCTGTCCTAAAGGAAGAGGTAAATACGTACTGACAAATGATATCAGATTATAAAATTAAGTATAACTTCATTGTGTGTTTTATAAATAAGATTTGTGAGACACTGTTTCGGTAAATTTCACTTCATTAACTTAAAAACTTTTAATTTATATGCATCAGAACTTGATAAAGCATTTAAAACAGCTTTGCATAGAATTGTATCTTGTTTGGAGAATTTTTTCAACATATGCATTTTATTACATGTGTGTGAAGGGTGAGGTGTGTGTGTGTGGGGGGGGCTTGTCTGGAGGAGATTGTTATGAAAAACCAGTTACCTTTAATTAAACTTAAGTAAAACATTATTGTTTTCTTTCGGCTGCTCCCTTCCTAAGGGTTCACCACAGCAAACTAACTCGCATGAGCTTGTTTTGTTTTGTTTAAAGCCGAATGCCCTTCCTGATGCAACCACAGACCACCGAGCTACCACAGCCGTCTGTGTGGAGCAGAGAGCTGCTATCTACGGCGCCCGGGGGAGCAGATGGTGGGAGTTAAGGGCCTTGCTCAAGGGCCCAGAGTGGGGTAAATGAGGGCGGAGGCAGGTGTGGGTGCTTTACCTTTCCCACCCATATTTTTATGTTGTTGTTTCAGGGGATTGAGCTGGCGACCTTCTGATCGCAGGCTCACCTTCTCTAACCTCTGCGCCACCACTCCCCATTAATAATTTTATTAATTTTATATAGTACAGTTCATAAAAAATAAATTATATCGGTATGACTTTACAGTAAGGCTCCACTTATAAATGGCTAATAGTTTATAGATACATAATTAATTCCTCTATAAGCACTTTGTAAATCATTAATATCTGCTTATTATGCATTAATTAAAGGTGAGAAAGAGACAAAACTGACCAGTTTCTTGACAAATCTGATCACCTATATATTTTATCTACGGTAGTTGTTATATTAAACATTTCAGACTAAGTTACTACCTTGGTCACAAGGTACTATACAACTATAGATACTTATAATGCAGTGATAAAGTACAATATTATATGCTAAAAAATATATGTTTACAAATGCTTATTGTGCTCACAAGGTAGTAACTTAGTCTGAAATGTTTAATATCAGGTGGCAGATTTGGCTCACTATTTGGTAAGAAACCAGTCAGTTTTCTCTTTTTCTTGCTCTTAATTAATGCATAATAACTAAGCAGTTAATGAGTTATAAAGTGTTTATAGAGGAATTAATAACATATCTACAAACTATTTATTAGATATCTATAAGGGGAGCCTTATTGTAAAGTGGTACCATTATATCTAATATCTTTGTTTATAAAGTGCCGACTAATAGAAAGCTAATGAAATGTATATAATTTTCCAAAAAAACAGTGTATCAAATTGTATAAAGTGGATAAGCTGATGTTAGCTGAAATGTGCAGGAAATTCAGTGGTATATAGTCCACTACTGACTACTTTTCTGAATCTGGTTGATAACCTTTTAGTTGATGTTTGTGGAAACACTGACCAGCGTCACCTTATTAGATCAAAAAATGTTAATTTCAGTTTCATTAAAAAGCTAATGTATCAGCAGGTGACTCAAATGTAATTCAACACAATATGTAAAGACAGCAAAAGCTTATAAAATGTCATTTACTTTATGTAAAAGTATATACTCTGAGTATTTTATTCTGTACATTTGCTGCATCTTAAAATTTAAACTACCGTGTAGTTCTATTTCATGTACTGTATATTCATAAACAGTGTTTCATGCCTTGAAACCAAAGAGACAGGTTTCATTGAATAAAACAAAAGATTATGAGCTATTCACAAACATAAATAACTAGAAAAAGATTCCTCATATCAGTGTTCTATCTCTCTGATAAACCTTTTTGTCTAAAGTTGTAAATAAATTCCTTAACCATGATCAAACTCAGCAAATTATGTTCTAGCTGGACTATAGTATGCGGACACTATGAAAATAACTGAGTATATAAAAACAGGAATGAAGCATACATACAGTACATATTTTTTATTTTATTAAATCATCAACATATATATCCAATATATTGTTGATCACAAGCTTGTTATTAAACTAAAATCATGCATAAAACACAAGCCGACAGGCTGCAGTTATACAAGTGTAGAGTTGAAACAAACAAAAATGGTGAAGGCTGAATCCGGAGTAAAAGAAAATCAGGCTTTGATCATGAGCGTGGAAAATCCTGTCCACAGGATTTTATTTTTGCATGCATTTTTCACTTGATAACATTCATGCAGTTAGATGAGGAATTGCTCAAGTAAAGGTATTAGTCATTTTTGGAACAAACAATATGTGCTTTTCATTGCAGGAGCAGTGGGTCTTGTTTCTAGTGTTATGGGTGTCGTATGTAATTTTATTCCAGTTAAAGTGTCAAAAACTATTAAGATTAAAAAGTAAAATGCTGCTGAGGTATGTGTGTATTAACTTGCAAGTGTATATTTGTGCTATTTTAGTTCTGAGAGCAAATTTACTCTCTGATGGTAACCTGTGTTTTCTGTTGATGCAGTGAGCAGGAGGGAAATCTGAACTGCAACAATAACTAAATGTTTTACCTTTGACCACCTCATAAAGCTTTAAACAGAAAAAAAGTTCACGTATTTACCAACAGCTTCTTGCTTTACTACTCTTGGTGGAAAAATATACACCGCTATCATTACATTATGTCACATCCATCATCATCCTCCACTCAGGTATCTAATAATTTTTAGATTGCAGCAGAAACTTCCTCACTAGATGCTAAACCTTTAAGTTTCTCCATGTAAATACAGTACAAGCACAATAAAAAGATCAAGATGGGAAATAGTACAAGAGTAAACATGAGTCAAGAAACATAAAAGAGGAAAAATAGCAGAGGGAAGCTAATTTTATTCAAACCTTTGAAGGTACCTTTTTGTAATAATGATAGGTTTCATGCGTACAGTTCGTCTTGGTTAATGCGGACACAGACTCCTCTCTGGCTTCCAGGAGGGTCTTCTGAAGCCTTTTGTAGTCACTTGTTAGTTGTTTGTTCTTAGTCAGAGCATTTTCTAGTGCTTCCTATAGAAGTGGAAGAAAAAGAATAACATTTTAGAAGTAAATGACCTGTTTACAGTGAATAATAAAAAAAAAATCCAGACCAGCAGATTTACGACATATCAACTTTATATATTATATTGGCTGTGATCCAGCTGTTTCAAATTACAAAAATTAGCAGATGGCTGTGAATAAACAAAGGTATACCATATTTTCCAGCATATAAGTCACAGTTTTTTGCATAGATTTGTCAGTCCTGCGACTTATACACTGAAGAGACTTATTTACATTTTATTTTCCATATTCATAATTTTTGACTGAAGCTTTAAATTTCTAAGAACTGCAACAGCGAGTCCTCCCATGTGTGCTTGCTTCACTGAGCTGGTGTAGGTGGAGCAAAGCTGGAGAGCTAGCGGCTCTGGCCACGATGGATGGATGGATGGATGGATGGATGGATGGATGGATGGATGGATGGAT
>JARVGV010001740.1:15093939-15104971 GCA_031762435.1 Hypsolebias longignatus | reverse complement strand
TTTGTTTGTTTTTTTAGGGTATTGTGTTAGCTAACTGCTTGGAAATACAGCAAAATGGTGTTTTAAGGACGCTGTTGTTGTGTTACATTGAAAAAAACGTGTTTAAAACGCTGTTTACCGCTCTTTTTCCGACTTACAGCGAAAATCCGGAGTTACGGCCGCCACGTGGGTAGCGCTCCGACTTACGGCAAAATCAGGTTACAAACGGGGCGTAGGAACGGAACTCGTTCGTAAGTCGGGGACTACCTATATACAGTATTTTTTTTTTTTTCTGTAGAACGGTCTTCAGACTGAACTTGTTATTTGAGCTGTAGCTGTACCTTCAGTTTTGACTCCAAAGCGTTTGTTGCTGAATAATGTTCTTCAAATTCTTCATGAAGTTGGTGATTGATTAGCGCTGAACTCGTTTGCTGTTTCTTCAGTTCTTTTTCAACAGACGCTCTCTGAGCCTGATTGGAAACAAATACAAGAAAAAATGCTATATTTTATTATTTTAGAGTGTCCAACAGTTGCAAATAATACCAGAATAACAACTAAATGTATTTAACAAACAGATGAAAATAAACAGATACATAAATTCTAAATTTTAAAAAGTATTTTTTTTGTTGGTTTGTTAAATTCACTTTCTTCAGACAACTAGATTTAGATGTCTGAGCTTCCACACCTGTGGGGTAAAGAGTATGTTGTTGTAATTAACTCTCAAGTTTACATTAGCAATTCATTTAGAGTTCAATCTACATTTTCAGATTTGACTATTTTTATCAGGACAAAAAATTTGAAGCACCTCAAAAATTCACCTTTATCACATTCAGAGCTGTCATCATACCCGTCAGTTCTTTCATCAAATGTTCACTTTCTGTCTGCAGAGAACACTGAACATCACTGGAGGAAACAAGTGGGACTTTTGTATGCAATAATCTGTGACGTGCAGACAGAAAACAGACATATGTTGACTCTGACCCTGGCCCTCTGTTTTTCCATGAGGGTGAGCTGCTCCTGCTCTTCCAGCTTAGCCTGGGTGACACTATGCTGGGAAACAACTTGGGTCACTTCCTCACTGGCCTTTTCCCACTGCTCGTCATTGTCAGAGATTTTCTGGAGCATCTGCTTCCTCTCCTCATGCATCTGCTTCACTGCTTTCTTGCTAACCAATCACACAGTAAAGCATACATATGGTGTGAACACACATAAGTGCCTCAAGACACAAAGCATGCAGTGGTAGCACTTAATAGAGAATGATACATATTCATACACTAATTTGGCTTTGACACTGTACCTCTCAGAAATTTTCCTCTTGCAGTCTTCTACGTTCTTCTTACACTCCAGATTGTATTCACGGACAGCTGCAAGAGCTTCACATTTTGCTTTGAGCTGCGCCTCTGTGCAGGAAACATCTCCTTCCCAAGTAGCTTTCTGAGAATTCATATTGATGTATATATCGTGGACAAGTTAGAGTTAAAATTCACTAATAATCAAATAGTATTAATGTGAATGGTTTAATAAAAGTTCAGTAATCTTGTGTCTGTATTAGTTTTATCTGATTAACCCTTAAGACACACATTTTTTTGAATGTCCGGTGATTGGGTATTTGTCAATACTTACATTTTTTTCAATTGAAATCAGTTTTTCTGTGATTTTTCCATTTTTTTGCATTTCATCTTCAATTTGAAGATTTAAATGGGAAATCTATGATGTAAAAGAACAATAACATGGTAAAATCTATCATTAAAAGGAACAAAATTACAACGTATAGTATAAGGAAAGTGTGAGTTACCTTGTCTTTTTCGATCTTCTCAAGCCTCACAGTTTCAGAAATTCTCTGAGTTACGTCTGTGCACTTATTTTCAGTCAAAGCAATAGTCTCTTCAGCATTGTTTATCTCAGCAAGCAGCTCACTCTCAACAATCTTCAGCTGCTTTAATTCTTTCCTGGAAGAAAAAATATATTGAGGCTGGAATCAAACTTGTTTTTATGAATAATTTTATTGTAAACAATGCTTGTAAAAAATAAACTCCAGTATTTCTGTATTTTAAGGTTTTGCATTCAAATAGGATTCAAAGTTGGCTTGTAATAATCCTAATAAATGATTAGCTCCATTCTGCTGTAAAGTGCTTCTTGTACTACATCAAAAATAAATGTTGTCGCTATGGTTACATGCAGGTCAATATCTTGACTTTCTGATACAGTAAAGCTCCATAACATGTACATTGTAAATTTAAGAAATAAATTGCTTTACTTGGATAATACAATTTTAGTAAAAAAATAAATGTTTAGTATATGTTGTAAAAACATATTTAAAGCTGTTTTACCCATCATTTAAAGTTCTCAAAAAAATCTGTTCTTATACAGCACTTTATTAAAATATCTAAATGAAAAACACTGAACAATTAAAGAGAAAAACACAGCATTTCACTAATTTTAACTACTTTAACTAATGTTTAGTAAAAAATAAAAATGTTTTTAAAAATGCATCAGTTGTCCTGATGCATGCTCAATAATCCAATAATCCAGGTAGATAAATCTAACAAGGCTGAGTCAGGTCCTCTGGATGGATTCTTGTTTGTTGAAACATTTTGTCATTTATCCAAAAAACTTATTCAGTCTGAGGAGTTGCATCAAACTCAATCTGAGATTCAGTCTTGAGACTGAATTTGTAGCTCCTCAGACTGAAGAAGTCTTTTGGATAAATGACAAAACGTTTCAGTAAAGAAGAACCCATCCAGAGGACCTGACTCAACCTTGTTAGATATCAGTTGTACCATGTTTTTCTCCATTGTATACTCACAATTTCTTTGCCAGATGATTTTTTATCTTTATCAGTCCGGGGTCTAATGAAATCTTTTTGGCATCATGCTCCATCTCTTTTAACTCCTTCTGAGCCAGAAGAAGTTGACTTTTTGTTTCTGAGCAGACTTTATCAGCCTAAAAATAATGTGATATACCGTAATGAGATTACCTTGCAAAGTTCTTGCAAGGTTATAAACATTCATAAATTGAGTAATATTGTATAGTCTTTGTCAGTCTAAACATTCTGAATATCATGTTACAGAATGAACTTATAACAGCTGAATACATTTTGGAAGAATTTGATTATCTTATCTATGATTGTTTATAATATTCTGATAGTCTGTTATTTAAAATTCCCCACACTTGTAGTTATACACAGCATTATAGACTCTAATGACTCTCCATTCTCATTTTCTCAATACATAACAGAGCTTCTCCATACTCCAGTTTTTTTAATTGAGAAAGCTTACTGAATAGGAAGCAAAATGTCTTAGACTAAAGAACTGAAGTCCAGTTGTTACGCTTTAAATTTTTTTTATTTAGGATATGTCCTGGATGACTGAGAATTTACACCAGCACATTACTTTTTTCAGTTTTAGTTGAATCTAGTGTCGCATTTAGCAAAGTTTTGTGGTTGACCAAATATGTGAAAAGTCAGAAAACTAATAACCAAACAAGCACTTTTGAATTTAGATGAGTGAATGACTTTTAAATAACATGTTTAATGGAAAATCATAGAGAAAATTAAACTCAGTGGTTTAACTGAAGCCTTATAAAAGTGATACATATAAAATGTAATACAATGAAATAAACAGTGAAAATAATTTGTGTATATAAATTTATTTAATTTAAAATATAAATGATCCTAACGGTCTAAACTTTCAATAAGCCTTTTAAAGGATGTAGGTCAATTCTATAATAATTTTCAGATTGAAATAGAAAATATGGAATTAAAATAAATCAAAGACCGACCTCAGTTTGGGCTGTATGAATCTGGTTTATGAGGCCTTTCTGGATGTCCAGGTTTTCTCTCACAATGGGAAGTTGTTTTCTGGCAAAGCTGATGTCTTCCTGTAGGTGACAGTTCAAAGACTCAGCATGTGACACTTTCTTCTGGACCTGGTCACTTTTCTTTCTTTCCCGTTTAAGCTGCCACTTCAACTCTGTGATGTCTCTTCTGCAACCCTCGTGCTCTGGTAAAAGCAGTAATCAATAAGGAGTAATAAGTTTATTAACCGGGTTTAGCAACAACTGAATCCTTTTACTTCACAGGAGACAAATTGATCGCTGAGAAGGTGACACCACACAGTTACTAACCTTTCTGAACAAGAGCAGGGAGCTCAGTTTGCCTCCACAGTGAAATGCTGTCAACTTTGCTTTCTAAAGTTTTTCTTGTCTCTCTCTCTTTCTGGAGAGCTTCCTCTGCGTACTTTCGATCAGCCTCCAAATGTTCAATCAGATGCATAACCTCCCTAAGAACACCATCCACCTTCTTCTGCAGTGGGGATCTTTGACAACTGTCTGTTGGGTTGAAAACAGAAAGACTGCCACAGATTTTGATCTCAGAAACAACACATAAACTCAGCTGTAACAAACTGTTGTAGATTAAAGGGTTGCCAAATTGCAGATAAAGCTCAGACTGTGTTTTAAAGTCATGGGTGAATATGACACAGTCAGTAACTAGAGAAATTGTATTTCCTGGGAAAAAAAAAACAAAAAAAACCCCAAAACAAAGCAATGTGCTGAAATTAGCTAAAGTAAAAGGAGCTGGGAAAAAACTAAACCTTAAAAAGCTGAAACTAGCAAAAAGAGGCTGAAATGAGCATAAAAAGTTTTTTTTCCCAAAAGAATTACAAAAAGTGGAAAATAGCACAAAGAAACCGCAGACAAATTAGCTGAAAAATACCTTAAAAAGTGGCTGAAAAGCAGAAGAAACTGAATTTAACTGAAATAACCTACAAGGAGCATAAAAAGTTGAAATTAAGCTGAAAGGAGCAAAAATTAGCTAAAAGGAAACTGAAATTAACAGAAAAAGCAGAAAAAAAAAGCTGAAATAAGCAGTAAAATGTTTTAAACAGCACAAACGTTTAAGAGAGCTCTAGTCATTTTCTATAAGAAAAACATGGCTGAAATAGCTAAATATTTCAAAAAGTTAAAATTGCACATATACCAAAAGTCATAGCAGGAATGTCATGAATGAACAGAGTGTATTGATATATGAATTTCTGAAATAGCACAACTGTGGAACTTATGGAAGAAAAATGAATGGTAGTACTACTCAGTAGTGTGAACGATTTATAAACATTAGCACAATTAATAAAGACATAGACGCCACAAAGAGTTAAAGTTTAATGAAGACATGGACTGCCCAGTAAACACTGAAGCTCTGTGTTTTGGTGTTATGCAGCATCACAGAAAGGAGAAGCATGATGTCGTTATGCATGCTTAATAACAGAAGCATGATGATTCTGTGTTTACCTCTTGCACTACCAGTAATTGCAATGCCTTCAACATACAAATCTGTAGACATTCCAGAATCAGAGTCAGAGTCTTTGGATTGAAACCTTTAAAGAAACAAAAACCAAAATAATGTTTTAATTTATACTGAGAACAAACAAACAAACAACAACAACAGGTATGAAAACATTTACATAAATCACCTGAAAGTTTTGCTGTGATGCTTGTCTTGATCAGTCTCTGACTGATATTTTCCAAAGCGGTACTAGATTAAGGAAAATATTAATAATTTGGTTTCAAATTGATTCAAGGTTGATTATGTGATGTTTGTTACCTGTTGACACCAGTTTCGCACTAGGCTCTTCATCTCCTGGATATGACAGAAAGCACTGTTGACACATGGTGGGGCATTGCTGGACAAACCACAGCAGGCAGCCTGATGGTCTGCTTGATCTGAAAGACAAAATATGAAAATACGTAAATCTAATACTGTGTTTATTGAACAATTTTCTATATGTTAATAATGTAAAACAGCTATAATCTAGTCATCTCAGCCAAACTCGATCATTGTACTGTAATTTAAAGAAAAAAAATATGAGCAGAAAAGGCAAAGATAGCTAATACTCAACATTATTAACAGCATTTTGAAAAGTATTAACTGATGTGCATTCATCTATTAAAGATTTAGACTGTTTTTTTGTTTGTATTATTTGACTTTGCTTATACAGTACTTTGACAATGGCGGCACAGCCTTAAACATGATGTAAGCCAACAATGAGAGAAAAGGGAATTTTCCTTTGCATCTGAAGACAAACCCAAGGGAAGATTTGTCTGTAGTGAAAGGGCGCCATCTGCCGGTTACAAGGTGAAAAGCACAAATGTTTTGAAACCATTAGTTTTGTTGGTTTGTTTCTTGGAAAAGTTCTATGAAATGAGTCCTGCTGATGGGTTACAGTATATTGACTCATGCATATCCCTTTTGAATAAACTTTAAATTATAATGCTGGTCTGATGTTAAATCAGTATCAGCAATACAAGTTCAGATTATGAAAAAACTTTTTTTTAAATATACATCCCTAGTAGAAGTGCAGCAACAAGCTTTGTTAGAAGTCTAAAAGAAATTAAAAGAATTACTGTGAGTATACTGTGTAATTGAACCTCTTCTCAACATGTGCCAGAAGACTAACAGCAAAAGTGATGTTAGGAGATTTTAATGAAAAAATGGAAAGCTGTTAGCAATTTCTACATACAATTCAGAAAACAGCTACAATAACATCAAAAATGAAAAAAAGATTTTCAGCAAAAGCTATTGTTGTCATTTAATCATGTTAAAAGTTTGGTTTGTGTGTCAGTATAATGAGATGTGCACACATTGCCTAAAAGGCAGAATAGAGCAATTCGGTTTTTTTTTTTGTTTGTTTGTTTGTTTGTTTGTTTTTTTGGGGTATTTTAATATATGGTTTGATTTTAAAACTATTTGAATATTTTGTCATTTTTATATGCAACTCTTGTCTTATTGTTTCAATATTATAAAGTAATGAACTTTGCAAAGTCAAAAATCCAAAATGAACAGCCAGACTTCATCCATCCAACCATCCCTTTATCTTTATCAGCTTCTTCCTTTACAGGTCACAGGGTCACTGGTGCCCATATCCACCAGTCACTGTGCGAGAGGCAGGGGACACTTGGACAGGTCTCCAGTCCATCACAGGGACACATAGAGACAAGCGAGACAAACAACCATTCACTCTCTCACGCACATCTAGAGACAATTTAGAGTTACCAGTCAGTCTAACATGCATGTTTTTAGTCTGTGGGAGGAAACTGGAGTACCAGGAGAAAACCCACACATGCACGGAGAGAAGATTCAATCTCCACCCAGAAAGGCCCCCGGACCTGGATTTGAACCGGGGCAACCTGTTCCCTGAGGGGCAGCAGCTCTAACAACTGTGCCACCGTGCTGCCTTCCTGTATTTTATATTAGAAAATTAAACAAAAATAATTTTATAGTAGAAACAAATGTATAATTTATTTTAATTCATTTATTCTTCTTTCAGCTGCTCCCTTCTTCAAGGGGTCGCCACAGCAAACTAACCTGCCCGAAGACTTGGCAATTGTTTTTACACTGGATGCTCTTCCTGACGCAACCACAGACCACTGAGCAACCACAGCCTCTGTGTGGAGCAGAGAGCTGCCATTGGGCACCCAGGAGAGCAGATGGTGGGGATTAAAGGCCTTGCTCAAGGGCCCAGAGTGGGGCAAACAAAGGTAGAGATTTAACCATTCCCATCCACATTTTTTCATGTTGTTGGCATGGGGAGTTGAACTGGCAACCTGATCACAGGCCCACCTCCTCTAACCTCTGCACCACCTTAATTATACTATATTACAATACTGTACTCTATTTTACACTCCCTCAATGGGGAACCATTATTACATCATTTGATGTAATGATCAGAGGATTTGAACCAGCGATGTCACAACAACACCATCTCTAACCTCTGTGTCACCACTCCCTATTCATCCAGTGGTTCCTGAGATATTTTGCTAACAGTACAAAGAAAGGACACAAATATATATCCATTATCTTTACCCGCTTCTTCCTTTTTGGTTGCGGGGGTGGTGTCACTGGTATCCATATCCATCAATCACTGTATGAGAGGTGGGGTACACCCTGGACAGGTCTCCAGTCCATCACAGAGACAAATAGAGACAAACGAGACAAACATTCATTCTCTCACATCTAGAGACACATATACTCAGTTTGTTTTAATTGTGCAATAAATAGTCATTATTATTTAAATCAGAAAAAAGAAAAAGTGTAACAGCCAGGGGCAAAAATAATTTTTACCTAACAGTAATTTTTGGTCTCTTTTGTTGTTGTTGTTGTTGAAGAAACACTTTGAAGTAACTCTAGTGTTTGTGGTTTACACACCAATAAAGTGGGTCTCCCAGTATGAAACAAAAACCAGTTAAACCAAATCAAACACTATTTTTCCACAAGCTTTCAGACTAAATTGTGTCAAACCTCCATCAGAGGAATGTCAGAAGGATCCTCCAGAGATCAGACTCTGATGTCTTGTACTAAATCTCTCAAGTGGGGCTGTGCTTTGAGGACGTGTGAGTTTACACTCCCTCTGTAGACGATGGTCAAACAGGAAGATGAGCTAACAGTGTGTCTCTGCAGTTTGGCTTCATCCCCGGCAGCTGTGCTCCTGCAGGAAGAATGAGGAGATGTCGTCTACCGTGCGCTGCTGGGACCCTAGCAGCGCTCCCAGCGTGGCCCTTGAGAGAAGCCACAATCTTCTCCTATCTGTCTAATGGTTCCCTGTGTAGATTATGCGATGGCAGGCCGGGGAGTGGCAGGCAGCCCACTGAATCCTGTTAGGAGCATATTGTCATTAAATTAAAAATTTTCGAACACTCCCTTGTTTGTGGCATAACTGCCGCCGTGAGAGCGATCATAATTGGCTCTGAAAACATGTGTAATTGCCTTCAGCTGGCATTCTTTTACAGTTGACGTTGTCGAAGCAGCGGCGGAGTGAATTGAGCACACAGTCTGTTTCAGAATGGCACTCGTAATTTAAATATGCTACGTGTGAGCGGACGATTACATTAAAGCTCCTAGATAATCACCTGACAGGGGAGCCGTTGAATCGACAATCTGCCGCAGTGTTCCGGGGAGCAGGGCCACATCGAACAGACCATGTGAGGGTGGGGTGGTGGGGGTGGGTGGGTGTGTGTGTGTAAGGATGGGGTAGAGGCATCAGGGAGAGGAGAGGAGAGAAAAAAATCCTCTGGGGTAGATCTTTAAGATGCAAAGCAGTCCCGGACTAACAGTTTAGCATTCCTGGGCTCTATCTAAGCATCTCACTCTCTCCGTTCTGTGACCCCCCTCCTCTAAATTAATTAAACCACTTCCTCTTTAAGAGCTAACAGATGTCTACTGCATTTTCATTAATATTTTTATTGCATTTTTTTCTAATAGCACACTACCCCCTAAAACTGCCTCACCACTTTGCTTGTAAAATATTAAAAGAACAGTTCAGCATTTTGATGTGTTTCTTTGGTTTGAACGTTACACATAGTTAATATAGTACCTGCTGTAGAGGGCTTCTTGAACAGCCTCAGTTTGGAGAAAAAGAGGTCTGATGAGTTAATGGCTAGTCAGAACACAGCTTGGAGCTTTACTGTGCCATTAGTGTTTCTTTACATTGTTATTTACGTAGACATCTACAATGCCAGCAACAGATCCAGATGCAGAGACGTAGATGTAGATGGTGTCTAAGGATGATGTTTGACAGGATTTATTTGTTTTTGGAATTTTCTGCCAAAATAAGATAAAATAAGATAAGATAGAACTTCATTGATCCTGCAGGAAATTGTTGTGCCAGAGTTTCAGTACAAAGAAACAAACACAAGGAATCACACAAGATATAAAGATAACAGATAATATTAAAAAACACTAATAATTAAGATCTAAACAGGTGCCGACAGAAACATTAACGTGTTTATTGTGGTTCAGGATTAAATTTATCGTCCTTATGTGAAGAAAGGTGGTGGTGGTGGGGGGGTGGTTGAAAAGTTTGATAGCCACAGGAAGGAAGGACTTCTTGTGATGTTCTGTGGAGCACCTCGGGGGTCTCAGTCGACGACTGAAGGTGCTGCAGTCAGAGTCCAGGGTGTCATGCAGGGGGTGTGACATGTTGTTCAGGATTTGGAGCAGTTTCCTCAGCATCCTCTGCTCAGACACCTCTGTCAGAGACTGCAGGTCCACTCCCAGAACTGAACCAGCTCTCTTGATGAGCTTAGCAAGTCTGTTGGCATCAGCTTTCTTCACCCTGCTGTCCCAGCACACCACAGCATAGAAGAAGACACTGGAGACCACTGAGTGGTAAAACATCTGCAGCATGGTCCTGCAGACGCTAAAATACCTCAGTCTCTTCAGAAGAAAAAGACAACTATGCCCTTGTAGAGGGAGTTGGTGTTAGCTCCAGTCCAGTTTATTGTCTGAGTGGACCCCCAGGTACTTGTAACTGTTGATAGTGACCACTTTAGTACCCTTGATGATGATACAGTTGTGTGTGTGTGTGTGTGTGTGTGTGTGGGGTGGGGGGGGGGTGGCTGATCTTTTTCCTGTCATTTGATAAACAATTACTTCAGTTATAAAAAAACAATTACTTCAGTTGTAAAAACAAGACTGTAAAAATTGTAGTCTGTTTAGTTTTCAGAGTGTTTAAAAAAAAATAAAGACCCACAGACGTTGCTATTTTATTTGCACAACAGTGCATTCTGGGTACATGACATGCAAGCTTCAGCTTCAATGTTAATTTTGGACATTAAATGATGATCAACCTTTAATTTGAACAGGAGTGCCTTGACAGAGAGGAGAATGGAGAAACAACTCAGTTTTCACGTTAGCTCCAGAGATAATATTTACCGTATTTTTTGGACTATACTGCACACATAAAATCCTTTAATTTTCTCAAAAATCAACAGTGAGATTTATAATCTGGTGCACCTTATGTATTAATTCTGGCTGTGCTTACTGACCTCAAATTGATTTTATGTGGTACATAACGTTCAGCCATCTGTCAAAATGTTTTAGTTTCGCTTAATGCGCCTTATAAATCCAGTGCACATTATATTCTGAAAAATACGGTATATGACGTTAGCGCTAGAGCTAATTTTTATGGTGAAAGCTCTGTAGATATATACAGGTAGTCCTCGACTTAAGGCGCCCTCGACTTACAGCAACTCGGACTTAAGAACGGGTGTGCGGCGCAGC
>JARVGV010001740.1:15068323-15078626 GCA_031762435.1 Hypsolebias longignatus | reverse complement strand
CAAAAACGAACATAGCTGAATGATACAAGATATATATGTTGTGCCATTTTATGCAAAGTTCAAACATCATGCCAGTGAACCTTTAAACTTAAAGCAGTCTGCACCTTAGACAAATAGTGTTGATTTATTCATTTTTTTGTATATAGGCTATAAATGTTTCTGTTCAGTGCCCTGAAACAACTTCTGTTGTGACTTGGTGCTATAGAAATAAACTGAATTGAACTGAATAGCCTGATGCATGCTCAATAATCCACTGAATAGCCTTTACCCTCATGTTGATTGTATAAGAGCAACTGTTAGATTTAGCTATACAGTATATGGTTTAGGAGGCAGAGGCATGTTCCAGGTTAGGCACGCGTCAGATATTCAGTCAGTTTTCCTTTTCTTTTTTATTTTGTTTCATTTTCAGTTTTATTTAATGATCACATCTTCCTCAGGGGCCCAGGATTTGGATTCCATACGGTTGTCAACGTACAGAACAGCATGTAAACTCAGATTTGTGCAGAAGAAATGCAACTGTGAGTGGAATCCCATTTACATTTCACTCCGCTCACACGAAACCCCCTCCAGACAGGATGATTATGGTGTGTCGCTCTGTTTCCAGTGCACTTGGTCGATATTTGGAACGTCATTGAGGCTTTCCGCGAGAACGGCCTGAGCAACATGGAGCCCAACGCTGAGCTCGCTGTGGCCCGTCTAGAAGTGGTTCTGTCCACTATCTTCTACCAGCTGAGCAAGCGCATGCCCACCACTCACCAGATCAACGTGGAGCAGTCCATCAGCCTGCTGCTCAACTTCCTGTTGGCGGCCTACGACCCGTAAGTAACCCATCACATGACGGTCAGAAACTTTCACATCGGAGGTTTTGACGGGAGCAAATGAAGCGTGAAATGTTGGCGTAATGTGTCAGCCAAGATGAGAAAACATTTGTGTCAGTAATATCACAGCATGTGAGTGCACTCGTTTTCCTTTTCCTTGTTTTTCTCCCTTTTTTAAGTATATTTGATACTAAAAGTAAAATAAAATCCAGGCTGACAATTAGTCTAATAGATTTTTCTTTATCTTTAAGAGTTAAATATATATGGCTGGTTGAATTTTGGTTTTCATGTGTCAATTTAAAGGATTACATATTTATGTTTTTTTTTTTTGTTTTGTTTTTTTGTTTGTTTGTTTGCTTAATTTTAGGGAAGGTCATGGCAAGATGTGTGTTTTCGTTGTGAAGATTGCCCTTGCAACCATCTGTGGAGGGAAAATAATGGATAAACTGAGATGTAAGAAACAACTTTTAACATTGAAAAGCATTTAAATCATCTACCTATTAGATTAAAAAAAAAAAAAAACCATAACGATTTTATAAACTTTACATTTTCTAGTATAATGTGCTATGTTACATTTAATATTACAATCGTATCGCAGGTTGTTCTGCGTGTTGTGTAGTTTTGCACACAGCAGCAGTTCATTTCTAGCTGGTGCTCTGCACAAGACATTATTTATTATGTGATAGGTTGGAGTTTATTAAATAATGTACTAAATCTGTGGGAGTAGCAGCTTGTGAGAGACGGAAAAAAAAGAGGAGAGCTGGTGTGTCATTCCAGCTTATCATTATAACTGCTTTACTTTGATGTGTTTACACAAACAAGTGTGATAATTGTATTGTGTGATTCTGTAATTAGCCAACTGTTGTTGCAACTGGTGATTAGCTCAATTAATTTGCATTAAGCCTCCCCCTTATTGTTTCCAGATATCTTTTCCCAGATATCAGATTCTGCTGGAATATTGGTGCATTCGCAGTTTGACCAGTTTCTGCGGGAAGTTCTGAAGTTGCCCATGGCGGTGTTTGAGGGGCCTTCTTTTGGCTACACCGAACAAGCTGCACGGGCGTGTTTCGCGCAGCAGGTGAGGCCTCGTTAACCACAGTTTGGAACTTTGGTTGTTGTCTGTGATGAGATGACTCTCGCTCTCTTTTACACGGATCGTCAAAAGAAAAAGGTCTCCCTCAACATGTTCCTCGACACGCTGATGTCAGACCCGCCTCCTCAGTGCTTGGTGTGGTTGCCACTCATGCATCGGCTCGCCAACGTGGAGAACGGTAAGAAAGCGTGCGAGAAACGCAAAGTTCAGCTCGGCATCGCCATCACGCGATTGTTCCGACAACGCACGCCGTAAAAACCCGTGCACGCCGAGTGCGAGCGTGTTTCTGCGATGCGGTCACCATCACGAGCATGTGAGCGGAAGAAACATGCGCGCACGTAGTGAGCTGCTAGGCAAGCAACTTTCAACGAAACGCGACCGATATCTCGCCACAACTGTGCTAATATTGATGAAAATTAATCCTGTCCTCCCTGCAGTGCACAAAACATCCCAGTTATTGTCACATCTGTTTATGTGTTTTGTTTGTGCGTGTGTTTGTGTGTGTGTATGCGTGCCCCTCCTCTCTCCACCCCCTGCAGTCTTTCACCCGGTCGAGTGCTCCTACTGCCACACTGAGAGTATGATGGGCTTCCGCTATCGCTGCCAGCAATGTCATAATTACCAGCTCTGTCAGGACTGCTTCTGGAGGGGGCATGCCAGTGGTTCCCATAGCAACCAGCACCAAATGAAGGAGTATACGTCATGGGTAAGGAGGGGAGGAGGGGAGGCTAGGGGAGGTGTGTCTGCATTAGGCCAGTCATTGAGGCTATTTTTACTCTGCTTGCAAGGATGCTGAGTGTTGGATGCCGGGGACAGTATTCCTGCACTGATGCCACACGTTTAATGAAATAAAAACGTCCTCGCGTGTCACGTCTGTGTTCCTCCTGCAGAAATCCCCGGCCAAGAAGTTATCCCATGTCCTCAGCAAGTCACTGAGCTGTGCATCCAGCGGCGAGCCCCTCCACCCCATGTTTCCTGAAATGCCAGACAGACCTCTCAATCTAGCTCATATTGTGTGAGTTCATCTCCTTTCTTGTAGAAGCTTAAAGTGATTCCAGTCTTTTGAGTGAACTGATCAAAATGGTTCAATTATAACCTCAAGGTTAATTATTATCTACAACTGTGCATATATCTTTTGTTTTATGATAATGAAACATACAAACCCTCGTTTATAGCGGGGGATCCGTACCCTGAAGCCCCGCGGTAAGTGAAAAACTGCGAAGTAGGAATAGTACAAGTAGTAAATACTGTAGTGGGTAATTTCAGTATTTCTATATAAAGACATTTTAAACCCTTCCCACATTCTTGCAATATTCTAAACAGTGTTTCTAAACTCTAAACACTCTTAAAGAGCACAAAATGTTGGGATTCAGCTCCTGCCTCCTCTGCTCTTTGCCACCTGCAAGCGCTCTTGCCCGGGCCCACTTCTACGCTCTGCATGAAGAACAGCTGATCAGCTGCGACAGGAAGTTTATCCTGCAGTAAGGGCTGCACATATGTGCAGCAGGTGTTAAATAATTTATTTTAAGTTTAAAAAATCCATGCTGATCGTGGGACTCATCCATCAACCAGTCAATCGTGTGTCATGTCCAATCTTGTTTTTGAAAACGAGAGATAAACGAACCGCAAAGTAGCGTAGGACTGCTGTATTGCCTTTGTCCGCATTGTCGTTTTATGAGAAATTACCGGTATAGATTGCACCTAATTGTATCAAACCTTAAACATGAAACTGTGCAATCTCTTTCAAAAGTGCAAAATTGCTTGTGATCTTGCATGATCAATTAGTGTGTCTGTGGAGTTTGTGCTGTAATTTGATCTCAGCTACTACCACGTCAAATGTTAGCTCAATATCTGTGAAACCGGCTGAGCTATAAGACAGTTTTGTGTGGGCAGATGTTGATTAGCTGTAAAAGCTATCTTACGTTGGGTTGACTCCAAAAGTTAAGCTGTAGATGTAAATCATATTATTAGTTTCTGAAAGTTTTATTAAAATACATCCAGTATTGTATTAGGTATTTTACTAACAAACGAATAGGGTTGTTTTAAGTGAAGGCATCCTGTTGCTGCCCTCAAAATATGTGGGGGCGTTGCTTGCCTGCTACCACACCAAATTTTAGTTTGATATCTGTAAAATTGCTTGAATTGTGAATTTTTTTGTGTTTAGTTTTGTGTGTCTTGTGCAATAATAAAATAGATTTTAGCACTCTGATGGTCAAAGAAAAGGCCTTCAGACTTCATTTTGCAATTACCGTATTTTTTGGACTATAAGGCGCACCGGATTATAAGGCGTATTAAGCAAAACAAAACAGATAAGTCAAAATTTATTCAACTCATTCACAATAACCAAATAAAATTGGTTCAAGTCATTAAGCACAACCAGAATTAATACATAAGGTGCACCTGATTATGAGGCTCACTGTCGATTTTTGAGAAAATTAAAGGATTTAAAGTGCACCTTATAGTCCAAAAAATACGGTAAGTTGCATTGAGGGTTGAAAATCTACAAAAGCCTAATATTTTGTGACTTTTGCACAATAACTTGATCAAATTTCATTATTCAGTGACAGCATGCATCTGTATATGGTGTTGCATGAACAAGTTAAGTAAAAATAATATTTGAAATGAAGACGTCTTTTTCAGGGTGTTGCAAACTGACTACGCACTGAACGGCATTTAAACGTCCACGTTTTCATACAGCCTGAAAAGCTTCATGAGTTCTCACTTTTTCCCTACATTTTCTTGTTTCCTGGAACTGTATTGTGTAATATGTTGGGATTTTTATTTTAAAATGCTACAAAGTAGTTCTGTATGCCATCAAAACAAAAGAGCCTGTTTGTGTGAGACTCTGCCTCTCAGCATTTTACTTGCTGTAGTGGCTGCGTCTAAATTATCTTAGTAACAATCTCATCTCAGGACCGCAGATGGAAATTAGCCAGTGGCTAAATCAGATATAATGCAATAGCTTCTTTTGGAGTGTACTTTCATTGTGCATGGTCTCAAATTAAAAAAATAAAATACAATAAACCAAAGCTGGCCAGATTCTGTGCTCCAGGATTCAGCTTATGTGTCAAATTTTCAGGAACAAACAGGAAAATCTTTAGTCCTGAAATGTGGCTGGCCTTGCCGTCTGCATTTCAGGTCGTCAAACCTTGACTGGAAAAACTTGCTGGGAAACAATAAAAACTCCTTTAAATTTGTGAAGACATCAGGAAACTATAACAGAAGGCCAAAACAATTTTTTAAAAAGTAAATCATAAATTGCAGAAACAGCTTCTAAAATATATTGTCTTGGATCAAACGCTCCACTTTGGACTCCGACTGCTTGCGTTTCTATTATTTTTACCTGAAAATGCGTCATTTAGTTGAGGAAAACCTGGATTTATTAATTTTTTTCTTGTTCTAAAATAATTACGCCTGCACAGTTACACACACGCACATTCTGTCAGCCCAGTTCGTGTTAGCTGAACAGAAAATACACAGCAGGTGGAGAGAAGCCGTGCACGTTGCTGAGAAAATTAATGTGCTGCTATTTCTTTGCCTCTCCAACGTTTGCTTAGAGACTTCGGCAAAAGCAATGTACTACATTAAATGTGAAACCATAATATTGCATGGTAGTTAATGTATAACTTTATTTTATGTCTAAATCCTTTAATTAAATTAACCTAATGTGAAAATATATATATATATATATTCCTTTATAGTGTGTATTTTTCCATGCAGCGTGTTGTCCTGTTCTCCGGGGCAGCTCCTAATAACGTATCTTTTTCTTTTTCATTTTCTGCATACTAGAGACACGTGGTAAGTTTAGTTTGATTACATTTTACTGTGGTTTGACTAATTTTAGTCGTGTTTTCATTTACTGACTGTTCAAACTCTTCTCTGGTGATTCTCTGACTTGTCATTTCATTCTTGCATGTGTTCAGCATGACACATATCTAATCCTAATTGGTGTTATGATATAATATGTGAGTCATCTACTGAAGAAAATGTCATATTTAAGGGGAAAGTAAAATGATAATGCAAAGGAAAAGATACAATTTTCCCATAAGTGTAAGGCAGTCTTGTCAGTTTGTGTCACAACATTCATTTCCCCCCACAGGCCACCGAGACCAGCGAACATCACCAATGACTACTCCTTCTCTCACTCCATGCCTACATCAGGGAACCCTTACTCCACCAAAAAGTGAGTTCAGCCTTGCTAACAAAGGATGTCCTGGATTTTACAACAGATCTTTTCAGCACGTCACATTCCCTTAAGGCTCTCTGACCCATGCTGTCTTTTATTCCTTTACTGGCTAAAGTGTGTGTTGGTGCACGAGAACATTTGTGTGTAGACATTTTCTGTGGCGCTGAATGTAAATGGCTTGCCTTACAGCCTGAATAATGATGTTGAGAGAAAAACGCCCCTCACTGGGGCTGCTCCACACCTGTTGAAAGGGAAAGGGTAAGTGATGCAGGTGTGCATTTGAGAATGTTGCAGGTGTGCATTTGAGAATGTCTTTCTACTGCAAAGAAGCACGTGTGGACTAATTAAATAGGAATTATCAGCTGTCAGTTTTCTTTTATGGTACAAAGTAGTTTTTTTCCGTTAAATTCTTTGGAATAATGGTATTTTGCACTTGAGGTTGATTTTGTGAAGATTATTTGTTATCAGAAGTTTCTATTATAAACTTTAACTCCCACTGGACAGTGCCTGCCATCTAAAAGAAACATGATGTGTTACTATTTGTCTGTGCAGTGTTCAGGTTTCTTTCTTTCTTTCTTTCTTTCTTTATTTATTATTTTATTTTTTGTGTGTTCACGTTTAAGCTACACAGTAACAGTTCATATTAGTATAAAATTTAAGTAGTATTAATATTGTGTTAGATTATTCTGATCAAATGGGATTATTTGTGTGAAGTCAACTTTCACAGGATTATTTTCCTGTTTAAATTTTTGGGGACTCAAATCTGCATTCTTTGTGCAATTTTGATTATTCTTGTGTCAAAGCATTCAAGTTGATTGAAAATACTGCACTATGACTTTTGGTTTTTGTAACTTTTATACTTTTCAAAATATTTGTTTTTATTTAAGATCATATTCCTCGTAAAGACATTGAGATTAAAAAAAAAAAAAAAAAATTTAAAACATTGTTCTCTTTGAAACTTCTTCGGCATACTCATCCTGTTTTTGTCTTTTTATGCTACTTTTAGTTTTCAGCTACTTTTAGCCACTGTTCTACTACTTTAGCTATTAGCTACTGTTGTGCTTTCAGCTTTTAATTCTGCTCACGTTTAGCTTTCAGTTTTGCCACTTGTAGCTGCTATTGTACAAATTTAAACTTTTAGCTACAGTTTTGCTTATTTTAACTTTTAGAAATTGCTTCTCTAATGTAAATTTTGCTTGTTTTAACAAAGGGTGTTCAACTTCTTCAACAAATTTCTGAGCTTAGCATTTAGACTGCATTTCACAGACATTTTAATTTCTTTAGTTTGATTTTCAGACTAAATAACACTGACAAGTAGTCATTAAAAGCAATGTTTTATTATTATTATTATTATTATTATTATTATTATTATTATTATTATTATTATTATTATTATTATTATTATTATTATTGTGCTTAGACCTGTGGTTCTCAACCCTTGTCCTTGGAGAACACCATCCTGCATGTTTTAGTTGTTTAATTACGGTACTTCCTAAAGTTCTGCAGAAGCCTGTTAATCATCATTCATTCAAAGCAGGGAAACAAGTCAAACATGCAGGATGGTGTTCCTCAAGGACCACAGCTGGAACCACTGGCTTTGTTAATAGTAGCATGTCCTGCTTTGTGGGCTGATTTTTCTGAAGACTGCAGCTTTAGGTGCAAAACAATGTATTTTTTTTAATAATAAAGCTAATGAACTCATATTGATAACATGACTCAGTTTTTACAAGTTTATTTTCATATTTTTCTGTTTTTGCTTTTGTTAATTAACTGTAACTGACACAATGTCTGTATTAGTTCATGATTCTGTTGAAAAACCTTTTTAACATCATTTATAACACAAAGCTCTTGTCCAATTGTAGATGTATATCCAGTGATTACTATCTGAGTTTCATTCAGTTCATGAAACAGTTTGCCGTCAAGCTAACAAACGCACAGACTCACACAGAGACATGGATGATCACCTGCCTTTCACAGCGACAGGAGATAATTATAGGAGCTACATTAAAGCAGATTTGTATGCTTTAAATATCATACAGCTTGAGAGTTAAAAAAATAATAAAGTTTACTTTTTGAATGGCATGTCTTTAGTTGTGCATTTCAGCCTTCATGAGTTGTCTCACATAAATATAATGTGGCCTTGTTCCTCTCTAGTCACCCGTGGTTCGCCGCTTTTCAGCCACTCCCCTCCTCTGCTCTTTTGTTGTGTCCTTCCCCCCACCCCCACCTTCGGCTTTCCCCTCCTGCTTGTCCCCTGACTGCCCCTACGTCGTCACCTGTGTAACATAATGTTTTATGTTTTGTGAAACCCACACCGTTCCAGGTTGAAGTACAACATCGATGTTGCCAATAGACTCGCTGACGAGCACGTTCTCATTGGCGTCTATGTGAATCTGCTCCAAAACAACCCCCACACATGGTTAGTTGGTGTGCCGCTGCGCTTGGGAAGGCAGCAAAGGACACAGTGTGCTCTGCTGAACTGCCACCTCATGACCTTTTCCCTAACCTCGAGGATTTCTGAGCGTGTTACAGTCCTAACACTGCATGCTGTCAGAGCCAACATGCAGACTGTTCACCATGACCTCAGATGTTACCGTCATCTAATCATCACCATGTTAATCATCATTATCTTCATTAATGTTATTTTTATTGTTATTATAGAGCAACGATAAGATGACTAGACAAACAGGCTCAGTTTGAATCTTATCTGTTTTAGTTAGTTTTGTATCATTTCAGGCACTTCAATCAAATTCTGCATTTATGGGAACGATTCTAATTGAAGTTTGGTTTTGTTGAATCTTCTGTGGAAACTATTGATACCTTCTCCGTGGTGGATAGCTCTTTGAATAACCGCAGTCTGAAGTTAATTCTAACCAGATTGACAGCTAATGTCCAAGTAGGGACACGAGCAGAACAGTTTGCTGCCATGCTAAAATAACTCAAATTTAAAAGGAACTGTAGCTTTTTATGCAAATGCTGTTTTTTTTAGTTACTTTTACACAACCATTAGTTCCAAAATCCATGTTTATTACACCAGAAATAATATATTCCTGCAGAAAGTGACCCGGGCTACATCAGAAGCATTACAGCTCACTTGCAGGCTTGCAACAATGGAAACAAAAGCAACAATGAAATAAAAAGCAAAACTGACAGCATCATGGTTAATGTAAGTGTTTAGATGAACCGCTGTGACATTTCAGATCAAAGTTGTTTCATGAGCTCTTGATTATGAGATAAAATGATGGAGAAAGAGCGGGATACAGGTGTATATACATTTTAAGCACACTTGTGTTCTTCACAGCCATCACAGCAACAGTCCCATTGACAGGATGGTTGATGTCGATTCAACTGCAGTAAGCTTTAATGAAGGAGACCAGAGCTCAAACCTTGTCAAAGTTTTCCATGATTTTGTTTTTTTCAAACAAACCATTACAAAAGGCCACAATTTATTAATTTTAGGCTGTATTGAGTTCAATTTTAGCCTATACCTCTGTTCAATTAAAAAATAATCACCTATAATGAGCTCTGGGTGTCAGTATGCAATCAACATAAATTCATTCAACCTTTATTTAAACAGAGAAGTCACACTGAGCCTCGTAGACTCATTTACAAGTGAGATCTGTTGGACAGACAATAAAAGTGTTGAAAAATGACACTTGGGGTTTGGAGACAAAAAAAAATCCTAAATTCCTATTTATATTCCAACTTTTTTGCAGATACAGTAGTCCCTCGTTTATCACGGGGGGTTCCGTTCTCAGACGTCCTGCAATAAGTGAAAAACTGCAACACTGCAATGTTGTCACAAGTTTTCATGAATCTTCACTGTGTGACTCATGGTTACAACCATTATACCTTCAAAATGATCACAATAACTATCTAAGCAAAATCACTGGACAGAACAGTGCCAAACACCTACATAACTTAAATTATTTACCGGTAAATATTACCCAGAAGTCTTATCAAGGTCATATGACCGGAAGTCAAATAGTGCCAGTAGAATGAAGTAAATATTCATTGAATTAGTTAAATTGATTTTTATTGATAAACACCTTTGCTAAAGCGTCTGTGACATGATGTTTGAACTTTGCATAAAATGGCACAACATATATATCTTGTATCATTCAGCTAAGTTCGTTTTTGCAAACAAAATGATAAATATATTAAAATTTCATCCAAAGTCATTTTGAACTTGGCGCTCTGGTGTCG
>JARVGV010001740.1:14908808-14921466 GCA_031762435.1 Hypsolebias longignatus | reverse complement strand
GCTGTACCTCTGATGATCTCATTCCTAATCTTATCCATCCTTGTCACTCCTAAGGAGAACCTCAACATCTTCATTTCCACTACTTCCAGTTCTTTGTCACTGCCTCCAGACCATACAACATACAACACCACTTTCTTGTAATTTTTTTTTATGAACTTGCACTGTAGTTTTGGCAAAAGTGTTTTACATCGGGTGCCCTTCCTGCTACAACCCTCACCATTTACCCAGTATTGGGACCAGCACTATATGTACACTGGCTTGTGCTCCCTAGTGGCTGGTTTTCAGATTTAACTCTTATGACAGAGTAAAATAAAATAAATAAATAAATAAATAAATAAAAGAGTTTTGGCCCCTCTCTGTTCTCCTCACTCACATCCTCAGGGGCCACCATCCTGTATGTTTTAATATGTCCACACTTTAACACATTTTATTTAAACAAATGTGTCATTAACAGACTCAGTTTGCAGAAACAGTGAAATCTTGCTGGATAGTGGCCCCTACGGACCAGAATTTGACACCCAGAAGACAACACATTCTTACATACTGGGGGCAACACACTGTAAAAATATAACCAGTAAACTAATACACTAACATTTCTCGTGTATGGTTTTGTCTGTTAGCAAAATACCTTGTGAACCACTGAATTTTAAAAAAATAAAATTTACAGAAAACAAATGGTTTGATGTACAGCTGATTAACTTTTAGAGTTGACCTGACTAAAGATGGCTGCCAGCTCCTATTGATCTTAACAAGCACAAAAATGGATACAAGCCAGTCAGTTCAACAGATATTGAACGAAAACATTGTGGGGTAGTAGCTGAGACTGTTTGACAATACATTTAATTTCTTCTGACTCATTGTGCAATATATTCGTTTCAAATTTTGTAATAAATATTTGGAGTCAGCTCTTGTCCCTTGAAGCACTGAATGAATTTTAATGAAATCTACAAAAAAAAAACAATCATTTCATGTCCGTCTACAACTGGTTAACTTGGGGAGTCCGTCTAAGATGCCATCGCAGCTAGTCGACATACGTCAGCACCAAAAACGGACTTGCCTCCATCAGTTTTACAGAAACTGACCTAAACTCTTTGTTGTGGGAGTAGCTGAGAGCCGTTCGCAACAAATCCTCTCTGTGTGACATTTTCTTCTTTCAGTGTCCACTGAGATCACACACCACTGTTTTTAAGGTTTCCCGAGCACGGTTACAACCGCGTCTTTTCTCAGCATGAGCTGATCTTATTCTGAAACTCTAACACGAAAATGGTGAGCAATTTACATTTCTTGTTGGACACAGCAAACACTCCCAGATGACAGCTACACCACGGAGGATCATGACGTCTTCACGACTGCTGGGCGGACCTGCATCGAGGAGGGGAACAGCCCTCAGGTCCTCAGCATCATCTTGGATGAAAAGAATCAGGTATGATCATCAAGAGATGCTGCTGATCCTTGCGACGGTACTCGCTGACCTGGCTGTAATCTCTGTGCAGAACCTGGTGAGAAGTTTGGGCTGGAACCTGCTGCCTCCACTGGTTCAGGTGCTGCGAAAGAAAGAAGACAAGCATCTTCCTCAGTGCCTGGCCATTTTCAACCACCTCATAAAGGTCCACAAACTTGCTCAGCACCTCGTCTTACTTCATTACAGTACTGCTGATAGCGTCGTTTCTCAACAAGGTTTAGTCAAGTTCGAGTCAGAAACTGTTGGAACAGTGTGGAAAAAAACAAATGTAAAGAAAAAAGCTAGAATTGTTGTTTTGGCTTTAATTCATAGTTCAGTGCAGGAAGTTGATAACTAGGATGCTGAGAAAAAAAACAATGTGTATAATGTCAGCAAGTGATTAGAATCATGATTTAGTGTGAAAGCAGAATTTTTGACAGGCCACGTTTCTAAGGAGCACACAGGATGGAGGAGTTACAGCTTGTTACAGTAAATGCTTTGGTAAAAATCTTCAATTATAATCCTTAAAAAGAGTGCATGTTTAACAAAACTTGTACAGTATATGAAATGTAAAACAACTGTGGTGTAGGAGTTGAACAGCCTGAGGGACGAAGGCCGCTCTCCTCTGAGTCTCGCAGGCTGGACATTAAAGTCTGCAACCAGACAACTGTCACTCAAAACCTGTGATAAAAGCTTGAAATGAGTCATGATGAACCATCTGACCAAAGAGCCAACCTGCTCACAGAGAGAGAGCGAGAAGGACGACCAGTGATTTTTGATGACACCTTGATGTTGTGGAGGTTTTTCCTGCCCTGCGTTGGACCAGCGGTCCACAGAGAAGGACGTGGCCATTTTTAGTGAAAGGTGAAGTGTAGCTGGAGGAGGAGGAGGATGGCAGCTTTTCAAAGTGGTAAAAGTTTATATCCAGCCATCCACTTCCACTTTTCTGTAGTTGGGTCTCAGAGGCAACAGGTTCAGAAGAGAAACCAGACATCTTCTCCCCATTGACACTCTCCAGCTCATTCTGGGGGCTCCTAAGGTGTTCCCAGACCAGGGACATGTCCAGAGTCCTGCTTAGATTATTTCTTAATGGAGGAGCTGTAGCTGCTCTTCTCTGAGCTCCTCTTACCTCGAAGGCTGAGCCTGGCCACTCTTTTCAGCTGATGGTATCCAGGATCTATGACCCACATGCCGTGAGTTCTGACGCCTCATGATTATTGCTGAGGGTTGGAACCATTATATCCTTCTTCAAAGCCCTCTCCTCTGCAGATGAGGCCCTGATCTGTAAGTCCATCTCCTGCTCCGTCCTCTCGTCACTCGTTCAGATGCTTGAACTCCTCAGTTTGAGGCAACCCCAAACCCAGAGACGTGCAGCAGGAATGGATAACTACAAAGAACATCACTTTGATGTGCTACTTTTTTAATGAACTTCTTATTCTAAGATCAGTTAACAGGACATTTTTAATAAAAGGCCATGACACCAGCACGGTTTTTCCAGAAATCTGTATTTTTGATTTTGTAGACCTGCAGGCCTAAAGAGCTGCTGATTGGTCTTCTGGAGGAACTGGAACACGATGATCCCGTCACAATAGCTGACAGTCTCCATCTTCTTCTCACCCCGTTACAGAAAGGTTTCTAACAAGTATTATCTTACTAACTGAACTCTTTGAGCCATTTCCTACTGGACCACTGGATTCACTGCTCCACCTCCCCTGTCCCGCCAGTGCTGCTGTGCCTGGGGAACAGGAAAGCGGCGTCCCTGGGTATGACCCTGTCCTCGGTGCTGGACCAGCTGGACAAACTTCCCGTCCCTGACACCAAAGAGCAGGAGGAGGACGACGTCTTTTCACTTTGTCGTTGCTGCACCGACCTGATCCAGTTCGTCAGGCCCTTTGTTCAGGAGGCGAGGCAGACCCTCCTGAGCAGCAGGACACAGTGGGAGGAAGACGGGACAGCAGGTGGACAGGACGGGGCGAAGGAGGACGAGCTGCGGACAGAACTCCTGAAGTTGTGAGTAAAACAAGCTCAACTGTGGAGAGACAATTCCTCGTTCTACGCTCTCTGCCATTATTATCACGCCACTAAAAGATGAAAGACCTCAGTAATACTTTTTCTGTGTTTGCATGTCAGCTGTGTTAGCAAAATATCTAACAAACTACTGGACAAACTAACAAACTACTGGACTACTGTTAGCTGTACGTCTATAACTCATGAACTTTTGGAATCATTCTGATTCAAGATGGCTGCCACAGCTAATCAACCTTTGCCATCACAAATATAGTTATAACTCAGTTTTATAAACACTGTGCATATATTTGCTGTGGTAGTCACTGAGAGTTATTCCCAGCACATAATCCAAGGTTTGACCAAAACAGCTGTCACTCTGAGCCTTCTCCTTAAGATGATCTGCATCTAAAGCGTGAAAGGCACTGGGCAATGTTGTTGCTTGGCCTTTCATGATGTGTTTGGAGATGAATATAGATATGAATGTTTTTTTCTGTTCTGAAGCTGCATGAAGACCCTGAGTCAGCCCTTGCTGGACGTCCAGCTCAGAGACCCTGACACGCTGCCGCTGTCTCCCCTCAGGACGTTTGCCACAGAGATTCTGGTGCAAGAACATCATTCATCGCTCTTTGCTAATACACTTAGAGCATCGCGCGTTGTGTTAACGTTGACTCTCCGTGTGTTTCTGTGTTTTGCAGGAGATTCTCGGTGCTGTCGGAGAGTCCCTCCCAGCTCTCGTGTTCCACCCTCTGCTGAAGAGGAAACAGGTTCTGGGCTTCCTGGAGGAGGAGGTGCGGTACCCTAAAAGCTCTCTGGCCTGCTTGGCTCACCTGGTGTTTGTCCATCACCTGGCTGCTGATACGTTCCCCAGTGTTTTTAAGTAAGAGGACGTACGTTTTACCTTTAAAGTACCACTGCATCAATACACGAGATATTTTTGATTCTTGCTGGAGCAGGTTGGCTTTTTTCCTGTTGTTACTGAAATGTTTTGTTGTTACTGAAATGTTTTGTTGTTACTGAAATGTTTGATCAAGTTTAAAGGTGTTGATCCTGCTAACACGCTGTACACCCCCTTCTCAGCCCAGTGTTCTGTCTTCGGAGTAACATGGAGCACATTTCCCTCCTTCTGTCAAGGTAATACACGATACAGTAATATTGCAGCTCCGCTGTGCGTTTACAGAGCTGATTCTCTCCTTCTATCAAAAACCTCTGAACATAAACTCACAATTTAGTAAACAAACATTTTTCAGGTAATTTTTCACTTAACAGCAGCTCCAGGTATCTTAAAGAATATAATGTAGAACACAATTAAGTGTGAACACTAATTAACATATTTAACCTTTCTAGAGTTTACCTTATGTTTTGACGTAGCTTTTTATTTTTTATTTTATAGAAACGAGGACTCCAGACTTCAGAAAGGACTGGTAAGTCTCACCATCCATCCATTATCTTTACCCACTTCTTCCTTTTGGGTCACGGGGGTCACAGGTACCCATGTCCAGCCCTCAGTGTGCAAGAGGCGGGGGACACCCTGGACGGCTGGACATGGGCACCAGCGACCTCCGTGAACCAAAATGGAAGAAGTGGGTAAAGATAGTGGATGGACCATTTTCACAAAAGCTGTGCACAACAGTCATATTTGCTGTTTTATAAAGGGACTGGTCAACACAAAATAAAGACTTAGATATGGGCCTCGTCCTCAGTAATGAGAGTGTTGGTACAGTCAGTGGTGGTGAAGAAAGAGTTTAGTCAAAGCTCTCAGTTTACTGGTCCGTCTCCTTCGTAGGGTGACTGCGCTCAGCCGTTGAGTTAAGGTGAGGAGCTTAGAGGCGAGCTGTTGCTTCTTGCATCAAAAGCAGTCAGCTGAGGTGGTTCAGCATCTGTTTAGGATGCCTCCTGGACGCCTCCTCTTAGAGGTGATTCGGGCACTGATAAAGGCTGGAGGGCTTGTGTATCTTCTCTAGCCTGGGAACGCCTCAGGGTCCTCCAGGAGGAGCTGCAGAGTGTTGCTGGGGAGAGAAAGGTTTGAGTTTCTCTCCTGGACCTGTTGCTTCCGTGACCCAACTACAGAAAAGCGGTAGAAGATGGAGATGAGGTGCAACACTAAACCTGTTTCTCCAAACCTCTGGAAGACTAGCAGGTCTCCTTCAAGAATTTCTCAGTATTTTGCTTTGCCCGTTTTTCTTTAACTCTGATCATTTCCCCAGTCTCTTCTGATGGAAACCATCCCCACATCATGAAGTTGCCACCACCATGCATCACTGTGGGGGTGTCCTCACCATGAGAGTTGAATGTTTGCTGTGGCGGCATCATAGCTTAATTTTTAACAATGAATTTAATGAAGCTCTCTGTTGGAGGAAAAGTTCAGTTAATCTTTCATCCGTGTGTGTGTACTTGTTTTTATTACAGAGTGAGGACCATTTGTGCCGTAGTTACTATCAAAGTTTTGGTTCAGGTTAGGGTTAGCTATAGACCAATAATGGTTAAGTTTAGGGAAAATGTCTGGATTAGACATAAATACAGTAACAAAAATGAATAGAAGTCAATACAATGTCCTCAGTTTGATGCCAGTACACAGATTGTGTGTGTGTGTGTGTGTGTGTGCGTTCTGACCACACAGGAGCTGTATGAGAAGAGTCTGCTGCGAGTAGAGAGCTGTAGTCTTCCAGCAGATCTGCTGGAGATTAAAACTTTCCTCACAGTCCCTCAGGTAAAGTTATTTACTTTATGACACAGATGTCGTCTTCAGCTCGGTCTAATTTCAGTGTCTACTTTCAGAACCTTATAAAGGTCATGACAATATGTCCTAAAGTCGTTCTGGTGAGTTTTGAAAACACCTTTTATTTAGCTTGGCTTTATTTGCCGTCTTTATGCTCGAGCAACAGTCTTTACAGAGCATGTTGGTTTTGTCCTCAGAGGACTAAAGGACTGAAGGTGTTCCAGCTGAGCATTGATAAGTTTGGTACTGAAGCCAAGTACAGGTTTTTCCAGTAAGTTCCTCTTTTTGACCCTGTAAATGTCTCATAACTCTTTCTCTTTGTCCCAACTATAACTAATGGGTTTTGTGGTCCCAGGTACCTGCTCAGGACCAGCAACCACTCAGGAGTGGAAGGCTACATCATTAAAAACATCAAGGATCAGATCAACGCTGCTCTGCAGGTAACTTTCATCAAAGGTACTCATGTAGAAGCACTGAAGCATCTTCACTGTGTGAGCGCTGAGTCAGCTGTATGTTTTTACAATCAGATTACTTAACAGTTCATATACGTATCAAAACTTTTCTCATTAGAAATGATGAGTCATGGGTTTTAGTATTCATACCTTGAGTAATGAAAAAATATATTTTCCACAGAAATATACTGAGATCTACTGTTATGTTCATTTTGAGCACTTAGTTGTAAAAGTTGATGTCATCGGTAACATTCGAGCTGTCTTAACTTTGCAACTTTTCTGCACACAAGCCCTTTTTTATGTTTCTAAATCTATAAACACTTGGACACTTTAGTCTTCTTTACGCTGTGTGCCTCTCACTGGTATAAGCTTTATGGTTTTATTTCAGATCCCATTCAGATTTTTTCATTCAACCTTAATTTATACAGGTTCGTCTCATTGAGCCTTGGGGACTCAGACGTGTTGAGAATGAACATCAAATAACTCTCATTATTTCCAATGAGTCCGAGTTCAGTTTTCACTTCAAAACTGGAGTGAAGGCTATTTTTAATTTTTAACTTCATCTCTCCCACATAAAATACTGAAGACATAAAAGTTTCCATGTTGGGCAACCAGGTGCTTCAGACTACCAGTTCAGGATTTAATGCAATTTATAGTTTCAATACGTTAATATCCAGTTTAAAGGCTTATTTTGTACTTGTATTTCTGTTTCCAGCCAGGGAATGGTAACATCTGGTTTGAGGGGGTCCACCTGCTGCCTCTGCTTCAGAAGGTCTTCTGTCTTCCTGATGGACCTGAGACAGACCTTCTTCAGTACCTGGACAGGTCTGCTCATGCACACTCAAACACCTGAACCCAAATCTGATTAACTGTCTCTGGAAGCAAACCAGAATGTGCATCTGAACCTTCTCGCTGTGAGGCTGCAGTAACTGTGTGGCCCACGCAACAAGACAAACACAGTAAATCAACAAATGACTAAAAGACTAAAGAATTCAGGCGTTTCATTGGCCCAATAAGTCAAGACCTCCATCTGACTGAAAGCTCTGCTGGGACTTTAGGAAAGCAACAACAAAGCATCACAAACCTTAGTCAAGTTTTATAGTGAAATGATGATGGATGGACCGACTTATTCTGGGTTTTGATTTAGCTTATGTCAAAAAATATGACAAAACCATGTATTTAGCGATGAGTCACATTATCACTTGGATTTGAATCAGTATGTTTTTTATCCAATAAAAACAAAGATGTTAACAAATAAACTGGACAATATTCTGGCAATTTACTGATGTTTCCACAGTTGTGGTCTTGACTGGTCTTGAAATAAAGTCCAGAGGCCTCAATGTCCAAGACCAAGACAAGACCGAGATGAAATGCAGTCGAGTCCGAGACAAGACTGATACCACCAAAAAGTGGTCTCGAGACCGGTTTCAAGACCAAGACCACTGCAACGCTAGTCACAAGATCTATTTCATCCAGTGCTGCATTAATTTTTCACCAAGATCTTTCATTGATGACTTGGCACTAGGCATGATGGGTGCATCACTTCACCTGTCTCTCTTCTTATCCTGATGCACCCATCACTCTTGAACAGGGTAAATCTGGACTCATCAGACCACATGACCTTCTTCCATTGCTCCAGAGTCCAATCTTTATGCTCCCGAGCAAATTGAAGCATTTTTTTTCCAGTTAGCCTCATTGATTTGTGGTTTTCTCAAGACTAAACAGCTGTTCAGTCCCAATTCCTTGAGTTTCCTTCACATTGTATGTGTGGAAATGCTCTTACTTTCACTATTAAACATAGCCCTGAGAGCTACTGTTGTTTTTCTTTGATTTGATTTCACCAAACGTTTAAGTGATCACTGATCACGATCATTCAGGATTTATTTCTGGCCACTTTTCTTCCTCGAAGACAATGGGTCCCCACTATTCTTCCAGTTTTTAATAATTCGATGGACAGTTCTTAACCCAATTTTAGTAGTTTCTACAATCTCCTTTTCTCTACTTGATGACAATGATTGGACCTTTCTCAAACAGACCAACATCTTTTCCACGACCACGCCATGTGTCTTTGGACATGGTTGTTTAAGAAATGAGAAACAACTCATTGCACCAGTTGAGGTTAAATAACTTGTTGCCAGCTGAAAGATAATCACTCATGCAGTAATTATCCAATAGGAGGCTCGTTCATATTTGCTTAGTTAAATCCAGGTGGCAACTTTTTTGGGGACCAGGCAGTGTATCTTAGCTCAATATCTTCAACACTAAGACTGAGTTAGAACCATGTTTTAATATTTGCAAAGGATGCAGTTGCCATTTTCAATTGGTTTGAGTCCAAAAGATAATGAGTTGTAGCTGAACATCTGATTATTATTTTCTGAGAGTGTCATTCAGTGGTTCATAAAATAATTTGATAACAGACAAAGAATGCACACATAGATACCAGCAAAAGCATGGTCACCCTTATGACACCCTTATAGTCTTCTTAAGGAGGCACCATCCATCCATTATCTTCACCCGCTTCTTCCTTTTTGGGTTGTGGGGGTCACTGGTGCCCATGTCCAGCTATCACTGTGCAAGAGGCGGGGGACACCCTGGACAGGTCCAGGTGACTGTCATATCTGTTGTTAGTTTTAACCTAATGCAAGCAGGACTCGGAGGACTCAGGAATAAAGTGAATATATTTATTTAAACAACACAAAACAACAGCTGACGTGGCAGCAAAACCTCCATGATGAGGTGCCGTGGAAGGAGACGGGACATGATGCCAATGAGGACAATCCACGGACAATGAGAGGAGGACAAGACACTGACTACCCGTGTTTGGCAATGAGGGACACCTGGGGTGATTAGGGTAGGGGACAGGTGTGTAGGAACCGAAATGACAAGCAACCTACACCAATCCTAAAAAAACAGCATGCATGTTAGGTTGCCTTCAGGCACAGGCCTCCCTTGCAAAGGAGATCTGTGATCTCAATGGGATTTGCCAGGTCAGATAAAGGTTAATAAATAAATAAATCCTCACAGGTGACGTTCAGTTAAAAAAAAAAAAAGTTGTCTTTTCCCCTGTTAAAAATACCCTCTGTCCATCCATCTGTGCATGTTTTGAGCATTTTATTTCGGCTGCTCCCTTCTTCAGGGGTCGCCGACTCGCCACAGCGAACTAAGTCGCATGAAGCAAGATGTTGTGAGCATAATAACTTTTAAATAATGTGAGCTGTTGATTTCCATCCTGGTGTGTGGCTACATTTAGGTGGAAGAAAGATCCCTTTTAACTATTTCAAACTCCAAGAAATCTGCTGTAAGTGTTTGTCTATCTTGTGAGCATGATAACTTACTAAAAATAAGTCTGTTGCTGACTTCCATTCAGGTGTGGCTGTGTCTAGACATGGAAAAGATCACTGTTCAAAGTTGAGCTGCCAAGTGAAAATTGATCATGTAAAATGACCACCGATATCATTTTAAAAAAAACTACGCTTTCCTATTTTTGAATTGCTTAAAAGTATAGTTTCCTCAAAGGATCAGCGTGGCCTGTGATGAATGTTAATCTATGGGGACCAAGGCCACCATTGGCCACCCCTTGGCTCTGCCATACACCTTGGTGGTACATAAAAAAAATTTTTTTTTAAAAACTACACACAGTGTAACACTTACCCACTTCAACATCTTGCACCAGAAACATTAAGGTTTACTTTCATTCCCTGTTCAACTACAAACACTCACTTTTCAAATCCCTCAGCGACAGAACCTTGACGTACCGCTTCTCTTTTAACACGCATGTGATTTGCTCGACCCTCGGTTATTTCAGAGCCCTCTCCGGCTGGAGTTCCCAGCCTGCCTCTTTGCGTCGTTGTCTTTCATTTCCTCTTCAGCCCCGGGTCTTTCAGTACCTGTCAATTTATTTCTGCAGCGTGACTCCCTAATCCACCTGAGTGCATGGAGGACAGTTTTGACATAAGAAGAAAAGATTCCTAAAGAGAGGAGCAGTATCTTTAGAGCCGGGGGATAACCGGATTACGGCGGCCATTCTGAGCTGCTGGCAGTTTTTTCTTATTACCCATTTTTCCGCTCATCTCTCTAGAGTTGAAACTCTGTTTTTTTTTTTTTTCATGAAAAAATAAAAGTAAAATAAATTTCCAAACACTGACAAGTACACAAAACCTCAATACAGTTTTTCCAACTGAAACAAGTGAAAGCTTTGTAGAGGATAAGAAGGTCCCAACCTTCTTTGGAAGCCACAACTGTTTGTTTGCTGTGTGTGCCTCCTGTGTGGAGGCCTGAACCCACAGTAAAGCAGATAACGGCAAATAGACCACCGCTGCAAATCATTTTATCCCCCCAGCCTGTCCGTTCACTGAAAACATCTTATCATCTCCACCACTGATGTCTTCTGCACACCTGCATCTTTTACGTCCTTTTCTTTTACCTTTAAAGAGGCCTGTAGTGCCTTTGAGTGTGGGAGGTTAATATAATAAAGGCCCACATCCAGGATGGTGTCCTGATATCTGAGGTTTATTTCTGCAGACAAAATCAAAATTTCAACAAATTCACACTGGTTTTTGCAAAGAAAACACATTAAAGAGACCTACAGCTTTATGGGAGTGGAAAGTGAGACTCAAGATAGAAAACTTCATTATTCCTGAGGGCAAATTTGTTACACAGCCATGGGAGAATAAGTCCAAATAAATCAGTTTACAATACAAGACATTCAGAGCACATAAGGTGTGGGCTTCTGAGGCATCATTCGGTCAGACCAGGTGTCTGCAAAAACTGAGTATCATCAGCATAACAATGAAAAATTATCCCATGCTCTTTAATAACTTTACCTAATGGAAGCATATGTATAAGGTAGAGTATTGGTCCAAGCACTGAACCCTGAGGCACTCCATAACTAACTTTGGTGTATGAGGAAGATTCATTATTTACATTTAAAAATTAGAATCTATGCGATAAATATGATTTAAACCAATTTAGAGTGTTCCTGTAATTCCAACATCAAATTCAAGTCTCCGTAGTAGAATATTATTATCAACTGTATCAAATGCAGCACTGAGGTCTCACAGGACCAGTATAGACACCTGTCCATTGTCAGAGGCCATGAGAATATCATTAGTAACTTTCACCAGTGCAATTTCTGTGCTATGATGGATAAATGGAGATAGTCTTTTTGAGCAACGTTTGAAACTGACGTTATATAAAATTCCGGTTGCTTTCCCATCCTAAGCGAGCTTAGGATGGGAGACTGCAATGAAGTGAAAACAACGCATTCCGCTGGCTCCTCAGATAAAAACGTTAACTGATTTTTATGTATGTCAATATTTCTGTTCAGTGCCCTGAGATGACTTCTGTTGTGAATTGGTGCTATATAAACAAAATGAACTGAATTGAATTGCAATCTTGGCTCTGGCGCCACATGTGGCTCTTTGGTCCCTCAGCAGCTCTTTCAAGCTTTGAGCAACATAAAACGGAATTTTATAGGATGTTACTGTAAACCCACAACAAAAATGACTAGCTTTAGTAGTTTTCCTGTCATTTCCTTGGCAAATATATGGATACTAGTAATAATACACAGTGTAAATTATACTCACCTTATACAAACCAGCCTCTAGGGAGCACACGCCAGTGTATCTCTTGTGCCGGTCCGGTCCCAAGCCCGGGTAAATGGTGAGGGTTGTGTCAGGAATGACATCCGATGTAAAACACTTTTGCCAAAAAAATGCGAGTTCATCAAAGGGAAACCATACTGGATCAGTCGAGGCCCGGGTTAACAACGACTGCCACCGGTGCTGTTGACAAATACTGGCAGAAATCATCCTATTGTTAGTTGAAGACCACGAGGAGGGAAACATGTCAAGAGACAGAGGGAGAAGAGGAAAGTGAAGAATGTAAGACTGAGGCACAAAGTTTGTTTTCTCAGTCATCCAGGTATATGACAACAAAAAAGGTTGAATCATGTCATCTGGACTTCGGTTTTTTTTTTGTTAAAAAAGAAACGTTTCGCCCCTCATCCAAGGGGCTTTGTCAATCTGAGGCCTAGCCATCTGG
>JARVGV010001740.1:14849390-14863256 GCA_031762435.1 Hypsolebias longignatus | reverse complement strand
CCCCACTCTGGGCCCCTGAGCAAGACCCTTAACCCCCACCATCTGCTCCCTAAACAGGTCTCTCTTGAAAATGAGTTCTTGTGGTTCAATGAGACTACCTGTATAAATAAAGGGTAAATAAATAAAATACAACTTAACAGAGCATGATTTTAGTCTAAAATTATGCGATGAAAGATGGTGAGAGCCTTCCTTCAAGGAACACTAGGAGTTTTAAGATGAGGAACGATGGCATAATAGCTAGCAGAAGAAATCTAGTCTTGATGGATTATAATCCCCATTTACATAAATATTTTACATTAAATTTGAGTTAATTGTTCACAGTAAAAACACATGGGCACTGTTGAAAAGTAAAAGTAAAAACATTTCTATACACCTACTCCTATCGCCTTCGTTCTATTTTACCTCTTCTCTCACTTTTTTTAGCTTTGTTTTCTTTTTTTTGTTTTTTTCATCCCAGCGTCCATTGCATCTTAAACAAACCCAAAGCAAATTCTAATAAAGTTTTGTTCATATATCAAGTGGAGCATAAAGGCCAACCATAATACTCTGCTTGTGAAAGTAAATCTGTTGGGTATCACCTCGACACTCAGACAATAGTTCTGAGTGCCACAATGCTGAACAGGACAAGGGGAATAAAAAAAAAAAAAAAGAAACTGGAAGTTGGTTCCACAAGAGAGGAAGGAGCCTGGTAACTGAAAGATTTGCCTCACATTCTGTGAATGAATCAAAAAAGGTTTCTGGTTGTAAACAATAAATTGACTATTGAGTAATGCAAAGAGAATAATGTGATCAGATCTTCTCTGCTGCAGAAGTGATGAGTCTATCAGGGTAAGACAGCACAACTAATCGTGCCCAGCGCTGACCAGACGTCTCACAGGACTGTGTTATGATCTGATATACTTCAGTTGGTCAGATTAAGGCCCAGATGAAAAAATAAGGACTGCACACTACCTATCCAACTTTATTGACTGGATTAAGATGTGGATTAAGTTATTATTTGCTATTTAGCTACATTCCTCCACACTGGCTAGCAGTGCTGGAATTTGTGAGGTTCTTTCTGAACATTTAAAATGCATTCTGTGATGGAGTTTTTTAATCTATTATTTTTATATATGAATGTTTCTGTTCAGTGCCCTGAGATGACTTCTGTTGTGACTTGGTGCTGGTTAAATAAACTGAATTGAACTGAATAAAAGGTTTGGCCACCAAGTGTAGACCTGAACTTTAATGCCCCATTTGCGCTGCTCCTATCATCTCCAACTCTGCTCTGCCTGGCTCAACTAAGCCTGGATTTGCACCTGCACTATAGGACCAATTCTGGAGGCGTGTCCAGAATCCAAAGTCCTGCTAATGAGAGTCTGTGATGAGTTAAACTCAAAGCAGTCTGCTCCTCAGATAATTAATGTTAAATTATTATTTTTGTATAAGAATGTTTCTGTTAACTTATTTTATATATGAATATTTATGTTCAGTGCCCTGAGAGGTTTTTTTGTTGTGACTTGGTGCTATATACATAAACTGAACTGAATTAAATCTGATGAACCAGATTTTACAAAAACATTGTTACATTTGTTTTGTTTTGTTTTTGAATGTCCAGAGGACCAGACTTCACTTTTTAGATGTTTCTACCTGGATTATTGAGCATGCATCAGGATATCTATATTTAAAATTATATAGAGAGAATATATATGTTTTTGTATAATCTGGTTCATCAGATTTAATTCAGTTCAGTTTATTTATGTATCTCCAAGCCACAACAGAAATTGTCTCAGGGCACTGAACAGAAATATTCATATATAAAAATAATAATTTAACATTATTTATCTTAGGAGCAGACTGCTTTGAGTTTAACTCATCACAGAACTCTCATTAGCAGGACTTGGATTCTGGACACGCCTCCAGAATGGGTCCTAAAGTGCAGGTGCAAATCCAGGCTGGGCTGAGCCAGGCTAAGCACGGCTGTGCACGGCTGAGCAGAGTTGGGGCTAATTAGGAGCAGTGCAAATGGGGCATTACATGGTCCATCAAAAAGGACATTCAAGAAGTCCAGAGGTCTGAACCTGATCCAGGTATTGGTCCTACCAGAAGGTTGTTTGTCCCCAGGTCAGTGACAGGCAAAGTCTTAGAATGGGTCCATACCGATAAATTGACTTGTCATCCTGGTGTTAACTGTATGCTATCATTTACGAAGCGACAATTCTGCTGGTCCACCTTAAATTAAGGCATTGAGCATTTTGTTGCTGCCTGTTCCATTTGTGCTCACAACAAGAGCAGAAACCAACCTCCCTCTGGCCTAATGCAGCCATTTACCTACACCCAGTCATCCATGGTTGCATACCTCGTTAGACTTCAACATCGGACTACCGCCGTCTGAAGGCAACACTGTAATTCTCACATTAATAGACAGATTCTCCAATGCTGCTCATTTGATTAATCTGGTCAAGATTCCCACTGCTTTTGAAACTGCCCACCTTCAGGTCCAGCATGTGTTCAGAATTCAGGGAATACCGACATATATTGTGTCTGATCAGGGACCTCAATTAATCTCTCAGGTCTGGAAAGCTTTTTGTAACACTCTTGGGGCCTCATCCAGCCTGACATTTGGATATCATCCCCGTCCAATGGTCAATCAAACCTGTGTAACCAAGAATTGGAGGCTGGACTAAGGTGCATAATTCACTATACCCCTCTTCTTGGAGCAAACATCTGGTTTGGGTAGAATATGCCCACAACACCCTCACATCTTCTGGCCTGTTACCTTTTGAAGCTTCCTTGGGTTATATACTACTTTCTTTCCCCAGTCAAGAGTCTGAGGTATCTGTACCTTCTGTCCAACATAATTTTCACCAATGTCAGAGAGTTTGACGACAGACCAAGGCGGTCTTGTTACACAGTGCTGACCAAAACAAGAGATTCACAGATCAGCATAGCTCTGTGGCTTCTACCTGCTAGGTCAATCAGAAGGTATGGCTCTCCACTTGAAACATCACTCTATGAGACACTCCCAGTAGCTAGCTCCATGTTTCATAGGTCATTTTCCATTATAAAACTTCTAAAACCCTCTGCTGCCAGGCTCATGTTACCCACCTCAATACGCATCCAACCTGCTTTACATGTATCAAATTAAACCTGTCTCTGAGAGTCCCTTGTCCTCTCCTGCCAACCTCCATCCATACCGTAGACTCATCGATACAGTCAGGCGCATCCTGGATGTGAGATGCCAGTCTCTGGGATTCCAGCACCTGGTTGACTGGAAGGTATATGAGCCCAAAGAAGATATATTGAATCCCCAGGTCATTTATCAAAGATCCAAGTCACATCACATCTTTCTCTAAGGAACCCTGAAAAGCGTCTGAGATTGCCTAGAGGCGATTTTTGAGAGGGGTACTGTAAGATTCCAGCATTTTCCTCTGCAGGTTCTTGAGTCCTGGATGGCCCTAATGAGCAGCAGGTGTGGGCCATTTCCTCTAATGAACTTGAGGGGTATATGAAGCTGTGGAAATGTTCCTTTCCCATTAGAGCATTAGATAGCAACTGGTATTGCTATTGGCCTCCTAGTGATTCTTTGAAATAAAGATTTTTACTTATCTTGCTTTCTCCTCTGTATTTCCTAGAACCTGCCTCCTGAAAGCCAAGTCCTGGATTACCTGTTTTCTTCATTGTGTCTCCAAGACAAGTCCTTACCTTGAATATCACTGATCGCTTACCTTATCCTACCATCAGCTACTCCTCCTTCATTTCACCTCTTGCTCATTTATAAGTCCACTACAGTACTTCTACTAACTCCTCAACCTTGGACCATACCTATCTGGAACCCTCTGCTCCACTCTCAATGTTGTAAAACCTCAAACACACCAGTAAGAAATACAGAACATGTTCATAACCTAACCATTCATTTCCAGAAGCCATTCTTACACTCTTTCTCCTTCTCCAGGTTTACCAGACTCCCCTGTAATATATTCCTACACTGTAAATAAAGTCACTTTTATTATTTAAGAGTTTGAGTCTGTTGTGCCACAGTCCCTCTGCTCTGGGTTTTCCTTCATTGTGATATTAACAAGCCTAGGTAACTACAAATATTACAATTTTATCTCAATATCTGTAAAATTTACTAAATTATAGCCTTCTTTGTGTTTACTAAGGTCCATTAACTGTGGTGTAGAGTTGCATTCGGGCCCAAATAAATCTGCCCCGACCTGGCTCCAGCCCGCAGCAATCATTTTCAAACCCCCACCTGACCAGACCCGACGAATTAACAGTAGTTACAGGTCAGAACCCCAAAAAACTCCAACATTTTTAATTAAGCTTTGACTGCTTATATAGTTATTAATGGTTGGCGGACGCGCACGGCTGAATAAAAGAGGCCAAAGATGGGAGCTAAGGGGGTGCTTGTCCTTTTATGGCCGTCAAAGTGCATTAAATCCCTGCTTCTGCCTGCATTCTGTATTATTCAAACATGGACCCTGCTCTCACGTCTTCTTTGGGATGTCACCTGTTTTGGTCGTCAGCCGTGCGCGTCCACTGAGTGCAGCGGCTGAATGTCCATTTAGGCAATGGATCGTTAGTATCGATAGTCCCATCTGAAGCTTAACTGAACTTTTTTTTTTACCTCTTTCAAGGCCTGTCAGCTTGTGGTGAAATAGCCTCGTGTGGCTAGTGAAAGTATGGCAAGCCATGTTGTCATATAATTGGATTGTATGGCAAGCCATCTTGTTATATAACTGAATCGCAGCTGATCTGCTGACGGAATCAAAAGCTCAACACCGACCCGGCCCGCCCATCCAGCATATTATTATGGCCAGGCTGGCCCAAATTCGGGTTGAGCCGGGCCGGGCTTTGGGCCCAGGTTAGAAATGACAGCTTTACTGTGGTGGACCTCTTGGACTGACTCCAAAGACTGCAATTATATATCATATCAACTGTATAAAATGTGGCCTTGGAATTTATTTTTTTTGTCAGCAAGGGAGACACACAACAACAACATAAACTGTATTCATTCACCTACCACCAGCGTAGGCTTCTGATCAGAGTAAGTCTGTATGATGTTAGCCATCTTGTAGTTAAGCGACAAGTCAAATTTAAACACTGTTTGGTTCTGGCTGCAGGGGAATCCCAGCACCACTTTCCGAAGCTTCACTGGACGGTGGCTCTCATCCATACTCAGATACGTGGCTGGCCCACTCTCATTTGAAAGCCAATCTGCTATCTGATGAAATGCAAGCAGTTCAAGAGTCAGCCACAAATTACTGTTGTATGTTACAGAAACTGCAGAATCTCATGAGAAAATCTCTTTTTCACGCACTTACATCAGATATGTTGGGGATAGTTGCTGAAACAGCCACAAATCTCATTGACAGGTCCACCTCAGGATTCTGTGATGTTCTGAATGTATGCACTGCCTTCATCCTGCTCACCACCACTTCCAAAGTGGCACCACGGGTTGCATCTTTTACCACATGTACCTGGAAAAACACATTTGAACAGTTCAACCTGGAAACATTTGAGATTTGCCAGGAATAAAATAGTGAAGGAGGAAGTTGACCAGTCAGTACAAGAAAGCACACTCTAAACCAACTGGGCTGATTTATGAAGGATCTTAGATTACAGCTGCCAGGAAGATGCTTACATTTATTAGCAAATCTTGAGTAAAAATGAATGAAGGAAAAAAATAATTATGTTCTGTGTCATAAGTACCACAGTGATTGTCCATCATGATTCATGTAAAGTAGGGTTCCTGAAATGGCAGACTGTGGTTTAGATCCCAAACCAAATTGAGTCTTATTCAAATGTAGATAAATCATTACATTTACATACTGCATATTTATGTACCTGCTTATGTTTTCCTGAACATCTGTGGTATTCCCCCCCCCCCCCAATAATTTCAGCAGGTGTGTTTTCTGTATATCCATTAATTTTATTTACCCACTTTTCTAAGCATGGTTGTACAGAGCTGGTGTTTATCTCCATCAGTCACTGTGCAAGAGCCAAGGGAAACCTGGACAGGTTGTAAGTCAATCATGGAAACACAGAGACAAAAAAGACAGACAGACACCCAATCACACTCTTACTCACACCTAGGCTAGAGGCAATTTAGTTACCACATGCATGCTTTTGATCTGTGTGAGGAAACCGGAGTATCCAGAGAAAAAAAAAAAACCACATGTGAAGGAGGAGAACACAATGGCCACATAGGAAGACCACTGGTGGGAGGCAAACCCGCAAACTTCTAGCCGTAAAGCAACAACTCTAACCACTGTTCCGCCTTGCTTCCCAGATTGGCTTCCATAACATGTGGTTTCTTTCCTTACAAACTACTCCTAGACCAGCGTATATTAGTGTCCCTTTCCTGTATTCTCAAACCTCAAGCCAATAAAGGCAGATGGCCACTCATCCAGAGCCTAGTTCTGCATTTTTTTTTTGTATTTTTTTTTAAACAGGAGTGTTACCAATGGCTTTCTTAGACAAACAACTTTTACTAATTGGCATTTTATAATGTATGTGAATGTTGTTGTTCAGTGCCTTGACATGACTTTTATCGACTGGTATTAGATAAATAAGCTAAATAGAACCCTGACAAAGTCACATAATGTCCACCACCACCTAAACTTTGAGCAAACATCCATGCCTGTTTTAGCAGCTCTTTATTATTCTATTAACTTCTTAAACTTGAATTAGAAAGTAGGAATACTGGTGTTATAAATTTATTTTAATACATATTATAAACTTACTACAAGTTTAGATTAATGTGATAGTTAAATTTGATTGTATGCACATATTCTGGTTGGTTTGCTGGACAATATATTTTACTGATTGTACACTGAAGACACCACTGCTTTAGAAAATGATTAACTTGATGTTGTGAGACAAATTCACTCACCTCATCAATAAGGAAGAGTCTCACCAGCTGCAACAAACAATTATCCTTCCATTTTCTTGTCATGCTGTCCCACTTTTCCTAAGACAAGCAAAATAATTTATGGTTCCTATTTATCATTTTTTGTTGCACTTTTTTAAGTGAGATGCAGAGTTGTATCACACACAGGCGTGGTCAGGATAATGTGAGAGTCGTGAATCTCAAAAAAGTCATCAATCTCAGTGTCGCCGGTCAGCTCCTTGCAGTTCAGCCCCAGAGGACCAAACTTCTTCTTCCAGCTCTCAAAGCACTGACTGCAGAGAGCTTTAACAGGGGCCACTGGTGAGACCAAACAAAAAGTATGTTTAATATTGTGAAAATGCAATAGACGCTAAAGAAAAGAGCAAAACAGTAGATAAAAGCTAAAATTATAAGAACAGCAGCAAAGACCCTAAACCAGCTGAAAAGTATCTAAAAGCTAAAACAAGTAAAACAGTAGCAAAACAAACGCTACAAGCTAAAACTTGCAAAACAATACCTAAAGATTATAATTATTAAAACTCTAAGTAAAACTAAAATTAACTAAATTGTTAGTGCATGCTAAAATCAGCAAAACCTTAGCTAAATTAGCTGAAAAGTAGCAAAAAGATAAAAAATAGCCAAACAGGAGCATAAACTAACCCCAGTGAAAGAATAACAAAAAGTAAGTCAAATGATTGCTAAATAACTTAAATTTGCTACACTCTAACTAAAAACTAAAATCAACAAAACCACAGCTGAAATTATCAAAATTATGACTAAAGGCTCAAATTAGTTTTTAAAAAATAGGCAATACATATACATGTAATTGGCAAAAATGCTGCTTAAAGTTAAAGTTAGCAGAACAGAAGCAAAACGCTTAAACCAGAGAAACAACATTAAAAAGAGAAAAATAGCCAAACAGTTGCAAAATTGTAAAATCAGCAAAACCACAGCAAAAAGCTAAATGAAGCATAACAAGACAAACATACAAACATAACATTTGTTAAATCAGGTTTCAAAGACATTTTTAAAGGAATTGAAGAGAATTCCTTTGAGATCAATTTTGATAAATAAAGCTAAATATTTAGACAAGTATAGATGTTACAAACACCAAAGGTCATAACACACAGTTGCTGATCAATGTGAACAATCTGATGTTCAAATAAAACAGCACAAAGATTGTGAAAGCACTTTGATTGGAAAAAAATGTATAGAGGCAACAATAAACAGAAAAACAATGTGAGTGCTGACTCAGCATTCTCACTAAGAACAAAATTATTTCCAGCCATGTTCCTGCAAACATCTTGATCTCAACAATGTATGCTCACTGTATACAGCCTTGACATCCCTCCATGGCTCTGACGTCTCCATCAACAGGCGAATGATAGCCAGCTCAAACAGTACTGTTTTACCCGATCCAGTGGGAGCACAGGCCACAAAGTTCTTACTTGAGTACAGGACCTAAAGACAAACCAAAACCAGAGCACCAAACACCTCCAGGTATAATGTACTGTATTTTCTCTGCCAGTTTTGTGCTTACATCATCCAGAGCTTTAGACTGAACATAGTTGAAAAAGGGGAAGTCACTGAAGATGGATCTGAACTTCACAGCTATGTGGCACATTTCAGGAAATCAAACCAAATTATTTGCAGGCATTTTAAGTATTCTAGCACAATTCAGACACAATCTACTTATTTTAAAATGTGCTCATCTATACATGAGAAATTAAAAAAGGATACGAATTTCTGAAACTGGTCGCAAAACTCCAGGATTAGTAGATCCTAAAAGGTGAATAAATCAAGCAGCAATTACCTGTAAATTTCATTTTGTCACTTTGCAGAAAAAAATTATTTGCAAAAAATGACGTAATAAAAAAAAATCTAGCTATATGTATATTTCTTTTAAAGCCGTAGTGAGTTATCAGGGTCTATAATATTTCAGCTACTTGTTGTTTAACACTACACTACTTTTTAACAGTGATGCAGTCATTAGATAAGCTCACCTTATTTCATCTCATCACACTCAAACACATTGTGGCAGCTAATGTTAATGACCCCATGCTCATCAGCAGCAGTTTTCCTATCATAGCATCATCTGATTAACCATCACATGACTGTGTCAGTGTTGAGCAGAACCTTGTATGTGTAATGGTTGGGGCATCATGGGTGGGACGAAGGCTCTCTTTGTGCCCTTGTCCTGCATTTCTGCGTGCGGCGCCAGATGCAGGGGTCGGAGACTCACTGCAGAAGAACCCAGAGCAGGAGGCAAGAGCGGGGGCTTGGAGGGAAAAGAAGCTGCAGGGCCAACTGTCGCTTCTAGAGGCTGAAGAGCAGGATCCACAGTTGTCATGGCAACCTGATTGACAAAAGTTTGAGGTCTGGACATAGCCTGGCTGCTGCTGCTACTCTTGAGGTCATTTTTGGTAGATGAGTCGCCTCTGCTGGCCATGTCTGTGATCTTGAACAAGCTGATGTGGGATTGAGGAAGGAGAGAGAGGAATTAAACAATGAGGAAGGAGCTTTAATTAAGAGAAGGCATTATGGCCTCCTGCAACAAGGTCAGCATGAAGGATGTTTTAGCATCTTCTCCTGATCTACCCATTGCTTCTTCTTAGGATACTCAGTAGTTCTATTTTGAGTGAGCACATCATACATTTTTGAAAATACATGATCGTGAGGAGCAAATGGGAATTTAAAAAACTGGGATTGTAGATTTCACATAGTTATTAAGAGTAATCCTGTTAGGTTAGGCATGCCTAAATAATGTCCTGCATCTGCCCGCTGGGAAGGAAAACTCCTAAGTTGACCTGCTTTTTATAGCTGCATGTGGTTGCATGCCAACCATCTGCAGTTAAACACTGAATTCAAGAAACAGTTACTGTCTAAAGCACATATTTCAAACATAAGTAAAAATGACTATTAACAATGTGCATGCACTCCAGTCTAAATGTTTGTCATTCTTATAAATGAGTTATACAGTACTTGCCTTCTTCTTAAAGATGGGTTTTGTCCACAGTCCAGAGATGACCATCTGCTCATAGGTGCATGACGAGTGTCCAGCAGGGTCTCATCTCCACCTCTGCCACTCTGACAGCTACCTTCTGAGAAATACTTGAACTCTTCACCACTCCAAAGGCCTTCACCTGTGTACGGGCTGCTGCTGCTACTATATTGAGTTTCCACAGTTTCTCTCGGTTCACTGTGAGAACTGTTGAGTTCTGATGACGAAACCTCAAACCCATGGATTTCTTTTAAAGGAACATGAAGCATCCTGGATTTCTGTGTAAAACCTAAACATGTATAAGAAGAAGAGAAGTTTTCTTAGTTTTTAAATGTCTTTATAAGATTAAAAAACTGAAAGTCATCTTATATTAATGCATATGTGAGTGTAACTTAAGACTAAAATTATTATCACGTCAGTAAATACAGTATAAGATATTTCAAGCCTATTGCAATAAAAACCATATAAAGTTACATTTTATGGTCCTTCAACAAATCAAATAGCAAGCTCTGTAAACCAGTTAAAAGAAAACTATTAATCTTTGCTCAGAGCATGTCATACTGTGTACGGTAGAAAGAGTCTCTGCCTCTTCTTGCATGTCCTGAATTGCTGGAAGATGTGTAAGAGATGGAGGTGCTTCTAGCTGCCATTGACTGGCCTCATGGTGCAGTGGTTTGCTGATAAATACAGTACAGTTAAAAAATTAGTTCAGTATCTGAAAGATGGTACATGAGGAATGATGCGTTACATCATTTAGTACTTACACCTTGTGAACAATGGGTTTGTCGAAAAACAGACTGTCCAAGGACAAGGTGAAGTCATCAGCATCCTGCATCTCTGAAGAGAAAACTCACCAAGTCTTAGTCAGTGTTGATCTAGATGAGAAACAACTGATTATTAATGTGAATTCATAATTACTCTCATGTGACATCAAAGCTAATGCATCTCAAAAATCTAATTACATCAGCAGTACTTGAATCAGAAAGGATCTTGATAAAATATCTGGTATAATAAACTGTAAAAAAAAATGTTAACGTACGACTCATAGGCAAATGTTAAAAATGAAACTACCTAATTTGTTACTGCACTGTTTATTGGGATTTATTCCATGGGCTCTGTTAGCTTTAAACAAGCTAACATCCAACAGCTAAACAACAAATATAGTGGCATTTTAGCGGTTTAAGTGCATAGGTGAGAAAAATAATTTTCTGAATTAACTGTGTACCCACCTGTAATAATAAAGTGTACCCACATACATTAAAAATAATTCAATAAATAAAGAGTTTAACCCCTTGACCCCTATGTCTGCTTTGACAGTTTAGCATCGCTTCTCATGAGCTCGAGACTGACCTTTAAATAAAAAAACAACTTTATTTAGATGTCTGTATTTTGACAAACACGATTGTGTTCATATTTTAGCAGGGCGACACATGTCAAAACACTGTGCAATGCAGGCTGCAATGTGGAAATGATAAATTGTTGTTTAGTTTGTGTTTAAACATGTTCTCTCCAGAAAACACGCCACCCAGATGCTAAGCAGGAAAATTACCAGTCATAGAAGCAACAAAGCCAGTGTAACCAACCTGTATGACAAATAATTTGTCTTCCTTGGTGACAACTATCAACAACAAATACAATTTTTGAAACATATAATTTCCTAAACAAATGAAGGTTTAGCTTATTTTGTCAATTAATACAGAAATTATACGCTAGTACAGTATTTGAAAAGAAAAATCTTCTACCCAAAAATATGGTCATTCACTCTGGCTTTTATGTCTCCTATGTGGACTGAACCATTACACGTCTTTCGGGGGGGGCATGGCGCCGACGCGTCACAATACGTGAGGAAATTTACTGAGAAGCTAACCTCAGGAATGTGCCATCTATGACTGCTGTATAAGCTTTAAACACATTTAAACATAAATATTTTAGTAATGGGTTGTTCTGTTTCTTCTGGGGGAAATAAATGTGTGAATACCCGATCAAAAAATGATCTGGCCCACACCAGACCACCACGGAAAATGGCGACTGTGAAATAGATGGAAGACGAAAGTAAAATATATATATATATATTAAATGCAGCGTTTAATTTCTCCGCTGGATCCATTTTCGTCGCTCGGAGGTAACGTTTGTTTGTTTACCATCGTGTTATTGATCTCTTTATACCAAGTAGCTAGGGATATTTGTCATTAGCTACAGTTTAGCCTGAGGAATAGGTTTTGGTGTGGAAATGGAATGGTCTGCAGCTCCTGCAACCAGCATCCAACAACACAGCATGACACAAACGCCAAATACTGTACACCCTTATATACTTTATTCAAACACAGCTATACTGGGTCAGGTTGGTTCTGAAAGTAAATACGTTTAACAATACATTTCAACTGTTGTAGGTTGGCAATTACTGAACTCCTGAGCTGAAAGTTTTAGCTCTGTACAAAATCCTCGACCGCTCATTAAAAGCCATTTTCCATGTCCATCCCTTTGCAGCTTTAATGTTGTTGTTCAGATCAGACAGTCCTCTTCATATGCCCAACACCACTCAGGTGCTATGACAATTTTATTGCCCTTCAAATACAAGACCTCTCACTCTTTCGACCTTGTAGGTGTATAAACGACCACGATCATACAAATCAGCAAAAAGTCAATTATATTTGGATGTTGGTTGACTCTTTTTTACTAGAAATGAATGTATTTACCTCAGACTATAAATGGTTTGCTTCATGGTAATGCACATTTAAATTAGCAAGAGCTATAAAACCTTTTTAATGAAGATGTTTTTCTGGCTATTCTTTTTTGTCTAATAAAAATGTAAAGAAATTTAATTTTCAAAGCAAAAAGCAACAAAACAAAAAAATTTAGAAGCTAAAACTGGTGAGAATCACAACTACCAAGCCAATCAAAATGGTGAGTCAATCATTTACTAATTTTCTGTAAGTCTTTATTTAACCTTTTAGTTCTTATTCTAAACATCACACAGCTTTTTAAACCACAGAGGTAGCTATTAGTGGCTATGATGTTCATTAGCTTCTCCTTATTGAGTCCTTGTCTACACTAATCCAAATGTTTTTCAAACAAACTTTTATCCTGATTATCTTATTTCTCTATTTTAACCAGATTATTACAAAATCACAAAAATACATAGAAATGCCAGTGGAAGACAAGAACATTAACATTACAGTACATAGAATCTTCAAAATATGGTTAGCGTAAGTTAGCTTGGCTAAAGATTTTCCCAAAATGTAACATTTTTCTAGTTTTGTTTTGTTTTTTGTTGTTGTCTGTGTGTGTGTGTGTGTTTTCTCTCTCCATAATACGGTAGTTCCTCATTTACTTGTTTATTACGGGTGTTTGGTTCCAACCCCAACCACCCCCAGCAGTAAGTGAAATTCTGTGAAGTAGCAACCTTAAATTTGTTTTAGTATTTATACATATTTTAAGGCTTTATAAACCCTTCCTACACTCTTGCAATGTTCTAAACTCTTAAACCTACGGTATGTAATTTTAACAACATATATGTACTGCACAGTAGCTACAGCTAAATTTTATCTGGGGACTCATCAGCTTTGGTCCAGTTCTGGTCAGGCTCTGGTCAGCTCTCTGCAGCGGCTGAGCACTAAGATGCTTTTGGAGCGAGCCGGACCTTTGGGTCTCCAGCACAAAACCACACAATGGTCAAGTCCAAATAATCCAGAGGGATCTGGATGAAAAAAGTCTGGGTGAGCTCCAGCGAAGACACCGGACCTCCAAGCAACGCTCCCCTCAAAAGGCTCTTTCACAAGATTCATCAGTCTGGAACTGAGGCCCTGTTTACACAGACATGGTGGGGGGAAACTGAGGTTTTGGGTATGTTAATTAGAGGAAAAGATCCGTGTTGACACGGACAAATTCTGTGTTTACATGCATCCGCAAGAATTCCCCCGCCCTCCTGAATCTGCTGTAGTTACCATGCCGGGTCATTAGATGGCGCTGTGAATTTTGTACCTTCACCTAA
>JARVGV010001740.1:14807997-14818385 GCA_031762435.1 Hypsolebias longignatus | reverse complement strand
TTCATGCAACAAATAAAGTCCAGTTGATTCTGTATTGAACCTTTTTTGATTTTATCATGTCCTGGATGACTGAGAATATTCACCAGCATATTACGAGAATAAAGTCGTACAAAAATAAAATCAGAAAATTGCCAGAATAAAGTCGTACAAGAAGAAAATCAAAATTTACAAGAATAAAGTCATAGTATTACGAGAATAATGTCGTATGAGAATAAAGTTGAATTTTTACAAGAATAGTCGTACGAGAATCAAATCCAAATATTACGAGAACAAAGTCGTAGTATTACGAGAATAAAGTCGAGATGAGATTAAAGTCATAGTATTACGAGAATGAAGTCATAGTATTACGAGAATAAAATCGTAATATCAGAATAAAATCATAATATTAACAGAATAAAGTCATAATATTCCCAGAATAGTCATAGTATTACCAGAATAAAGTCATAGTATTATGATAATAGTCGAAATTAACGAGAATAGTTGTACAAGAATAAAATAGAAATATTACGCGAATAAAGTCAGTATTACGAGAATAAAGTCGTATTATTACAAAAGTCATAGCATTACTAAAATAAAGTTGAAAAATTACCAGAATAAAGTTGTACAAGAATAAAATAAAAATGCTATGAGAATAAAGTCAGTATTACGAGAATTATGTCATAGTATTAAGAGAATAATGTGATGGTATTACAATAATAAAGTCGTATTATTACAAGAATAAAGTCGTATTATTACAAGAATAAAGTCATAGCATTATGAAAATAAATTTGAAATATTACAAGAATAAAATAGAAATATTACGAGAATAGTCAGTATTACGAGAATGAAGCGATAATGTTACGAGAATAAAGTCGTATACGAAGTCAAAATATGTGAATAGTCGTACGAGAATAAAATCAAAATATTACATGAATAAAGTCATAGAATTATGAGACTAAAGTTGTAATGTTATGAGAATAAAGTCGTACGAGAATAAAGTCGAAATACTGTATTACCAAAGTTGTAGGATTACGAGAACAAAGTTGTAATATTATCAGAATAAAGTTGTAATATTAACAGAATAAAATCATATTACCAAAATTGTAGGATTACGAGAATAGTCGTAATATTAAGAGATTAAAGTCATAGTATTGTGAGAATAAAGTTGTAATCTTAACAGAATACAGTCATAATATTACCAAAGTTGTAGTACGAGAATAGTCGTAATATTATCAGAAAAAAGTTGTAATATTAACAGAAAAAAGTCATAATATTACGAGAGTTAAATTGTATTCTTAACAGAGTACAGTCATAATATTACTAAAGTTGTAGGAGTACGAGAATAAAGTCGTAATATTATCAGAATAAAGTCATAATATTATAACTCCCATCCGAAAAAGCAGTCTTACAACTGCAGTAAAATGATGAATGTTGAGCATCTTGTCAAGTTATACTTTGGTATTGGTTTTACAAAAAATTAAATACGTAATCTGTTAGCACATCAGAGCAACTGTGCAAATGACTTGTCTGTTTAGAAGAAAGAACCACTCGGATTTGGAAGGTATTGCTTCTTTTGTGGAAGAGGAGCTTCCTGGCAGTGGTCGACTGCAAGGCCATAGGTGGTTGCATCTGTGTGCCATTCAGAGGTTTTTATTGTTTCTCAGCAGACAATGAGGATGGTCGTCAAGATTTTGGATCCCGTGGGTAGTTGAACTTCGGCAAGCTCGGCTTCTCCAACGTCAGCAGTACAAAACAGGGGCCCAATGCACTGTGGCATATGGGTTCTTATGATAAAACTGAAGCCATATGGCATGAGTTTGTTCTCACATTGACTTTATTCTTGCATTATTTCAACTTTATTCTCATAATACAACTTTTTTGGTCTTAAAATTATAACTTTGTTCTCATAATACAACTTTATTTGTCAAAATTATAACTTTGTTCTCATAATACGTACAACTTTTTTCTCGTAAAATTATGGCTTTGTTCTCATAATACAACTTTTTTTGTCATAAAATTATGACTTTGTTCTCATAATACAACTTTTTTTGTCATAAAATTTTGACTTTGTTCTCATAATACAACTTTTTCCTCGTAAAATTATCACTGTTCTCATAATACAACTTTTTTGTCATAAAATTATGACTTTGTTCTCATAATACAACTTTTTTCTCATAAAATTATGACTTTGTTCTCATAATACAATTTTTCTCTCTCTTTTTTGTTGTCGTAAATTCAGATTTAAGGTCCAGAAGTCTTTGACTTTTGTCCAACTTTGTTTACAGATGATTTGTTGCTGTTTGAGTAATTCACATTTATCATCTTTTGTCTCTTCAAAGGTTCTGTGACCTCGTCTTCCAGGGTCCACTGTCAGTCCAGGAGGATTGGATTAAACATTTACAGAGACACATTATGAGCACTGGTGTCCCTCACACTGGACTAGGCATGGTAGAGGTCACCTCAATGGCCACAAACCCCCCAATCCTCAAGAAGGATCATGACTGCTCTCTGACAGTCGCACAGGCTGCCTCATGAGGCCAGCGGGGAGCTTTTTTTAGATTTCACTAGACTGTATGTGTATGTACATTGGATGTTTGTTCACTTACTTTTGTTCTGTTAGGTCAATGAAATACTGACCAAAAGTACAATTTAGCTCAAATGTTTTGGGCATTGTGCATATTGGAATGTTTGGACAGTGAAAAGATTTGATTCATTTGGATATTGTTACCTCTGTGTTTTTACACGGCCCATTTTTATGAAATTGAGTACTTTTACCTCAGATTCTTCATGGTTTTGGTCGACACTTGGAAGTACCTATGCTCTGTACCAACTCACATAAAACACACAACCATATCTCCTTTGTACTGTACCACGATCCAATAAATGTCCAGTCTCGTATCAGGCCAGAGTCGCACACAGGAATAATTTTGGAAATAAAATGTCTGCAACTTTTTTTATGCATATAAAATGTTTTATAATATTTCAGTAATTGCATTGTTTCTAATACAAAACAAAAAAACAAAAAAAGTTGGTTCAGGAAAAACTAATTATGCACACCTCGTGCTAATCATACCATTCATACGTCACCTATATTTAATGTTTAAAATATACTGTTTTGAAATAATTTAATTTGAAATGTACTATATCACAGATACAAAGCGTAAAACGTTTGTGTTCTAAATAAAAAAAAATTTAAAACTTGGGACTTTTTTCTTACATTTTTGTTTTTATGTTTAACAAAAAACATTCTCAGTAAATTACAGATCAATATTTTTTTTAACTATTATTTTATTGACACAAACACGAGGATTGAGACTATCCATGACACTCTTCAGCTAAAGATGATGGAGATTCCAGCTCATTCAAATGGGGATCCACCCTGAAAAAAGGCAAGAGTTAGTTGTCAGATGTTTGGTAAATTAAGATGTAGTTCAACATATAAGTTTGACATAAATGCAAATTAATATATGCACAAACAAATCACAAACAAGCAAAAGCAAATTTCTTATGGAGATGCTGAAAGGTAATTCTATGAAAGAAGTAGCTGAGCTTTCTTTTCTTAGCTTGAATTTAAAAATCCTAAAACTTGAAAAAAAATAAAACGAGGGCTGCTTCAGTCTCAGTCGTGTTCACTTGGAGAAGGGAGTTTCATGAGTCGTGATGCTTTTTCATTTTTAAAATGCATCAAATGAACATTTTTAAAAAAAACACCAACTCTGTTAGTCTGAGAGAAAGATGTTTGCTATAAAGAACAGCAGGTTATATTACTGCAAAGTGAAGAAGATTAAAATCTATACTGAAAAACGTTAAACCAGGGCTATTCATCTAAACTGCTCAGGGGCCATGTTTCTAAAAGCCAGCAGCTCTGGGGCCACATTTCTAAAAGCCAGCAGCTCAGGGGCCGGACATCTAGTGATTAAAGTCATTATGTAAATAAACCAAGTATTACAATGATCTGTTACCTTTTGTTTTGTTGTATTGAATCATAAATGCAATAAACAGAACCCAAACCCACAATCAAAAAAAAAAAAAATTTTTTTAATGAACTCTGGTGGTGCCGGACTGAATGAAATCACCTACAGGCTGGAAGTGGCCAGCAGGCTGCTGGTTGAATAGTCCTGCATTATACAGCTGGAATGCCAATAACATGTAGAAAAGTGTTAATCGTGTAAATCAGTAAGTTAATACCTGCTGCTGTTCAAGTCGGGACATTAAGACCAGAAACTTTTCACTCTATACACCTCCGACTGTCCAGTCGTGCCTATATTTGACTCACAAATAAATATTGAAATCAAATATTCCCTGATATACAAAAGTAAAAATTAAATAAGTCTAATATTTGATGACATCTAATTAAATTTGGACAAAATACCAGTTTATTGCCTTTTCTACATCATCAATGTGAGTTGTTTCTGACAGCTAGTACGCTAGTAGAAGTAATCAAGTAGAAAGTTTATTAATGCTTGTCTCATTTCAACACAATGGTTATTTATTATCATTTAACTACATAACTTTCAAATGGTGAAAGGAAGGTTTGTAGTCTCCAACAAGTTTTATGAAGCTTTAGCTAACTAAGACATTAGGGACAAAATAAAACAAAACCTTAAACTACCAGCCAGCTCATTGGTCTTTGTCAAGTTGACCTGCTAGTAAATGCAGATGCCAAAAAGGGTCTGAAAATGATGTAACACCTCAACTTGGATTATGTTTAATGTCAAATTTATTCATGACATTCTCCAATGCGACAACACTGGAACAGTGCAAATTTGTACATTTTTACAAATCTATACTAAACCTGTTCACAAGCAACAAGTGAAAAGTGCATAAGTAGTAGTGCATTAATAGATGTACTTGACAGTTTCCAGAATTCTTTTATATTGGGTATTTTATGATGGAATGTCCGATATTTAACTTTATCGCTAATATCGGACGATACCAATACCACACCGATAATATCGTGCATCTCTGCTACAAAGTTAAACCTTCTTTACTGTGATAGTGCACTAACAGCAACTGTCCACTATCAGTAACCTCACATCTGCAGAAGGCCGCAGATGGACCAAAGAAATCATCTGACATGGAGAACAAGACATTCCATACGTGCTAGAGCAATTACAGAAATTCACAGTAACCCAAACTGAACTTGTTGGTACTGAACGAAGAGCAAAACCTTTCCTAGGAGAAATGTTTATAACAGCTACAGCCGAGGCTACATCTAGGTGTCTCATCTGTTAACATTGTTACAATTAAACACCACGTGGGCGAACTACAAGAAGAATTCCCTGAAATTCAAAAGCAACTACATCGACAACAAAATCAACTAATGTTTTTAGGGAAAACTACCAGAAATATTGTGTTGGTAGTGGTACTAAACCATCACAGTGAGATACTGCGCAAAACGGTGGTCCATGTAGATCATGACACATCTCCTAATCACGCTCATTCATGTCTGACCTGACCCGGGACGTGGAGTCATCCAATGACACCACTGCTACTGGTAGAATACCTCCATATCTAATCTCTCTAAACATGATCCAGAACCTAAAAAAGCTAAGTCTGGACCAGACTTAGCTTTTTTAGATTTTTCTACCTGGATTATTGAGCATGCATCAGGGCATGATCCAGAACATTTTGTCTGAAGCAACCGGGGGATTTGTAATTCCATTACAGACTCACGAATATATTTCAGGAAGCTCGGTGCCTCTCAATATCAAAAATAGGAACCACGAGATTGCGTTCTTCATCAATTTACCCATCATCGCTCCTGCGAATATTTACCAACTGAAATATGTGGTAAATGTTGGAAAAAACATGTTTGAAGATATTTTGGAATCTCTGGTAAAATACCTTCAGGAAGTCTTCAAACTGTGGTTTAAGCTCCTTCAGCATCGTTTCTGCTTTGCCAAGGCAAGCATGTCTCTGCACTGCCTCAAACTCCTGAAAGAAACATCATCAACAACAATCACATTCAGTAAACATTTCCTTACAGACATATAAAATAAACTGCTTTGTTCTTACCTTTGTTTTAGAGCGGTGTCCCTGAGAGGTAACGTGAGTGTGCACATCAGCTGCAGATGTAGATACGTAGACTTTACAAGCTGCACAATGAAGCATTTCCACTTTTGTCATGTGATCCTTTTCCTGTAGAGCTGATGGAGACCAGAACGAATTATCTGACTGAACTTACTGAAATAAAACTGTAGGTAACGTTAGTTTTCTGAGCATTTTAATCTGTCTGCATTTACCTTTAAGTGCCTTCTCCTCCACTGCTCGGCTACAGTGGCGGCTTTTGTACAGCATGACTTCCTGTTAGGAGAAAACAGCTGCCATCAACCAAACGTTAACATCAGATCATATTCTATACATTTACTGGGCCCTGAAAAATGTGTTGATATCTCTTGAACTTGAAACATTTTGTCAAGTTATAACCACAAACTAACGTGTTTTGCTGGGATTTTATAAGTTAATGCAAAGTAGTGCATAATGGTCAAGCAGAAGGAAAAATTATTATTTATTTTTTTAAATTTTTTAACCAAAATTCTGTAAAGTGTAGTGAGCACTTGTTTTCAACGCCAACTCAACACTTAATCCCATCTGTAAGCCTTTCAGGATCTGTCTGCAGCTTTTCACATCCAGAGGCTGACATTTTGGTCCATTCTTCTTTACAAAGTAGCTGCAGCTCAGACTGGTTGGAGAGCGTCTGTGAGCAGCAGGTTTCAAGTCTAGCCACAGATTCTCAGTTTGATTCAAGTCTGGACTTTGGTCTGTTTCAACATGAATATATTTTGATCTGAACCGTTCCGCTGTGGCTCTGCTGGAGGTTTCGGGTCGTTCTGCTGGAAGGTGAACCCCTCAGTCTCAAGTCTTTTGCAGCTTTTAACAGGTTTTCTTCCAGGATGGTCCTAAATTTAAATCCAACCGTCTTCCAATCAAGTCGTTTTCCTGTCCCTGCTGGGAAAAGCATGCCCACTGCATGATGCTCCCACCACCATGTTTCACAGCATGATGCTGCCACCACCATGTTTCACAGTGGGGATGGTGTTCAGGGTGATGTACTGAAGCCAAAAACATTCAGTGTTGGTCTGATCTGAGCAGAGCTCCTATTTTCATGTTTGTTTGTTTTCAATAAAACTTGTTTCTTGTCAAAATTGCCCTGTGGACAGATTGTCCCCCTGAGCTGTGGATTCCTGCAGCTCCTCCAGAGTTACCATGAGCTTCATGCTCTCGTTGTCTGACCTGTTAATTTATTTAAGTGGATGTTCATGTCTTGGTAAGTTTAGTTGCCAGACTATTTTCATTTTCAAATGATGGATTGAACAGAGCTCTGTGAGACGTTCAAAGTTTGGGATATTGTTTTATAACCTAATGTTGCTTTAAACTTCTCAACAACTATAACCCTGACCTGTCTAGTGTGTTTCTTGGTCTTCATGATGCTGTTTGATCGCTAATGCTCTGTAACAAACCTTCAAAGAACAGCTGGATTTGAAAAGCCAGCTGGTTTCTTCTTTTATCAAAGTAAGGAGAGGTTAGTACAAATGGACAACACCTTTCAGGCTTTTATTTGTTTAATTTTTTTTTTTTTTTTCCTTCCACTTCTCACTTTTGCACTACTTTGGCTTGGTCCCTCACATAAAGTACTTGAAAGTTTATTTGTTGTAGTGTGGCAAAATATAGAAAAGTTCAAGGAGTGTACGGTAAACACTTTTTTTCAAAGTCCTGTAAGATTTAAAGAAGTAAAGTTTTGTGTCAACCCGTCCAGAATATGATCTTACCTGCAGGAATGCTATGGCCACATCATCATATTTATTGTTCTGCTGGATGTGTTCCAGTGTGTTCCAGTGACTTTTGCTGTCCAGATGGTCCTCCAGCTCTTGTGCATTAGCCAGCTCAACATCACAGAGGTCACAGGCGATGGGACACCTGGAGGAAAAATATAAAATGGTTCCCAGGAAAAAAATATAGTGAAACATGCAGGTATAAATAACATCCCCTTACCCTCCCTGGTCAGTAAACAATTAGTAAATCCTGTCCTAAATGGTTAAATATGACATTTTCTTTTGAAGATTAGTGTTGAAAAGTTCCAACCTGGTGATAGTTTTTAAATTTGTACACTAAACGAGTGCTTCCAAACATTTTAATCACAACTCATCCAGCATAAACAAGTTATACAGAGACATATAGTAACTTTGACATGGCTCTCTAGTGGTCATTTAAAAGATTATTATTATGCTCTATCTGCAGATCTTTTGCAGACAAACTAAACATTTATAAATCCACAACACTTTGCAAAGAAATGTATACACAATTTACAGGTAATTTAGTTTAATTTTGATTACAAATGTGGTCTTCTGGCATTGGACACATTTTCATTATGCATGCTCAGATTACAGAAGGTCAAACTGAACTAAAGCTTAAGGTGATTTGATCAAACATGCAGAAAATAAAAATGTCTCAATTTCAAAGTTTTTTGATCAAACCTGCAAGACTGAAAGAAAACTTTCAGATTGCTAGAATTTGCATTAATAATTACAATTATAGCTTCCTGGAAGGATTAAATAAAACTGCTTTGCTTTATGAAGTAGTGAATACAGTAATCCTTGTTTATCACTGAAGCACCATGATAAGTGAAAAACCGTGAAGTAGGAATAGTAGTACAAGTAGTAAGTAGTAGTTTTTTTTAGATATATTCTGTATACGTAGGGCTGAGTACCGAACCTCGGTTCTTTTATGGTACCGACCGAACTGCTTCTGTTGGTGTATGGATCAAAACATGACTCTTCTTTCGGTGTCAAGTTTTGGTGATTGGCTTTAACGTGACACATGGTTTCAGCACGCAGGCAGATAAAACAGACATATGGCAAACAGACATACGTGGTTACGCCCAGAGCCGTATAGAACTGCCGTATAGCCGTATGTCTATGGCGCTGATCACACCCACAGATGGGGTTCACGTGTATCTGTGTTGTGTGAACTAGTGTGCAGCGCATGTCGTCGAACTACTTCAATTTATGAGCGGAAAGTTGCTCCGCGTTTGTCTGCAAGAAAAGTGGAGCGCAGCCTCCTCCTCTCAGTAATTAAGTCAGCCTGTGAGTGTCAGAGCCTGAACGACCTGATTCAAAATCTCCACGACCGGACTCCTCTTCATCCAAGAACTCCGAGGACAGAGCTGTGTCTGTAATTTCAGCTGGTAAGTTTACGTTTGTTAACGTTACTGCAGCTTAATACGTGCATCGTGGTGAGTTAAACTAGGATCCATGTAACGCTAACTTTAAGATATTAGTGTGTAGCTTTATTTTATGGCTATCTATGTAGCTAGCTAAAAATCAAAAGCTAACTAAAGATTGACAGTAACAGATAAAGCTTAGCTTGTAAAAATGTGCTCATCCATCTGGTCAGCTGGTTAAACTGTTCACCTAACGCTCACTGTTTATGTTAATGTTCTCCTCACAGGAGCCTCTGACCCTGAAGTGAAGAGGACAGACAAAAGAAAAGCAAGATGGTGGCACCAGGACAGTCACAAACTTTTTTATTAAAAGTTTGCTGCTTTTTTCTACAGTGGAGGCTGCATGGTGGAGGTTAGTAAGCTTTAAAAGATATTGTTGAGTTTGACCAGTTAAACTTTTATCTCTCAGCCTAGATAATGGTTTTTGAGCAATAATAACACAATCAATGTTTTCTACATTTGCCTTATAATCTAGCTGTTTTTGCTACTTTTTTTAACATCTTATTTTAACTTGTTTTTGTTGTAAAATACAAGAAAAAATATGTTGCCTTTAAATGAGCTATAACTTCCAAAACTTGACAAGGTGATCAGCTGACCCTGAAGCTTGTGGTGTTTCAGCTTCTGTTTCTGCAGGAATTATTAATTTCTCTGATGCTCTGCCTTTGATCATCCGACTCTTTTCTTGGTCCGTGGCTGGACCGAATGTGGAACTCAAGAGACTCTGTTGACCTGCGCATGTTTGTACCAGCACATTAGAGCTGGGGGAGATGCAGCCGAACTGCACCCGCAACGGCAGTTTAGAGCCGGGTGCAGGGGAATGAGAGACAATTGAGCTGTCACTGTCTGTAGCCACAGTTTAGAGCTGAATGGAGAAACACAGCTGAGCTGCTTGTTGTTTGTTTTTAGCATTTTAGCTAGCTAGTATTGTGCGCAACTAATTAAGTGTTACACCTGTACCGACAGGTCGATGGGGAGGGTGAGCAGTTCGGTTTGGTCGGTGCGCCTTGTTCTGTTAACGAGGCGGGGTGTCCTGACATATTATGTCATTAAATTAGCATATCATGATATATACATATATATATACAGGAGGTCCCCGACTTACGGCGCCATCGACCTACGGCGCTCCGTACTTACGGCTCTGCCCCCAGTGACGTCATCGCGCCGTTCGTTGCCTTTTTTATGCAGC
>JARVGV010001740.1:14640372-14650618 GCA_031762435.1 Hypsolebias longignatus | reverse complement strand
GGACATACGGCGCCATGTGCGTTCGGCTCTGACCTACGGCAGAATCGAGCTACGAACGGTCCTTAGGTCCAGAACCCCTTCGTATCTCGGGGACTACCTGTATACTGTATTCTTTTTGATAGATTACCTTCCTTTGGTTTTTCGGGCATCGTTCTGAATTGGGTTCAGCCTTATCTCTCAGACTGTCAGCACTTTGTCCGACTTAGGAACTTCAAGTCACAGTTCTCCACAGTTATTTCAGGTGGGCCTCAGGGTTCTGTTCTTGGTCCTCTCCTGTTTATCTTCTTTATCATTTTATCATTTATCATTTTATCATGTTTATCATTTACCTTCTTCCACTTGGTCTCATTCTTAGAAAATGTGTTATTCATTTACAGCACCCTTCCTTTATCCTTCCTTTCGGACTGCCTCTGTGAAATTAAATGATGGTTAAGTCAAAACTTTCTTAAACCAAACTCAAGTCTACCTTATCCAAATGTAATAGGTTCACAATTAAAGTTGATGATTCCAGTCTCTCCCTCCCCTGCAGCTAAAAGTCTGGGTGTTATCCTCAATAGCACTTTATCTTTTTAATCTCATGTCAATAACAGTACTCTGTCTGCATATTTTCATCTTGGACACATCAAACGTCTCGTGTTCATTTCTTACCCCTACCAGCACAGCCATCCTTATCAATGCCTTGTCACCTCTAGATTAGACTACTGTAACTCTCTCCTCTTAGATCTCCCTCTTAAAATTGTCCATAAACTTCAGCTTGTGCAAAGCACAGCTGCTCGGATCATCACCAGAACTACATCGAAGGAACACATCACTCCCATCCTTAAACATATTCACTGGTGACCCATAAAATATTGCATCGACTTCAAGATTCTCCTCCTCACTTTCAAAGCTCTCCATAAGTTGGCACCTCTGTCCCTCGCTGATCTTCTTTGGTATTACACACCTGCCCAAAGCCTTCGCTCCTCCTTATCCAGTTCTCTTGTTATTCCTCCTGCCCCCCATAACAACCATGGATCCAGAGCCTTCACCTGTAAAGCCCCTTGTCTCTGGAACTCTCACAGCACATCCGTAATTCTGATTGTCTACCCTCATTTAAATCTAACCTTAAAACTCACTTTGCAAATTTGCTTATTCTGTCTAATGTCATTATGTTTTCTACCATTAACGGTGTTTGATTTTACTGATATCTGCCTTTTATTGTTTTTATCTTTGTATTTCTTGTTTGGTGACCTTGAGTGATTTGAAAGGCGCCGTCAAATAAAATGTATTATTATTATTATTATTATAATAGAAGGAGATGTTTAATATCAAGCTTGAAAAGACAATGATTCCGGATTAATGTCACCTCGGAAAATAAAAGCTAAACTTAAACGAATAATAAGAACTGTTAATATTTCACCTTCTTATCTCCTTGTTTCCTGCGTCTCAAACCAGGCCTGTAGTCGTCCCCGAAACGTAAAAAGTAATAGTAGGACACCAGCCTTTCTATGGGATCTCTGATCACGTTGATGTAGATGGGTTTCCTCTTCACTCCAAACCTGGGGAGAAGCACACAGGTCAGAGAAATGAGAGAGTTTCATCAAAGCATCCAAACTGCACAACAACGCAGAGTTGTTTTATTTTGTCACATTTTCAGAGGTTTTAAACTTTAAATGACCACAAGGTGGAGTTAAAAGATCAAGGGCTCAACAAAGAAAATAATCCACAGCTCTCTTTTCGCCCACACCACCCACAGCCATACATGCCTGAGGTTATGTTGTAGCTTAAAATTATTTTATGTGTGGTCTCATGCAATATAACGAGATGTCACACTCAGAGTATGTGCAGGGAATTACTCTCAGCTACTACCACATTAAACTTCTATTGACTGAGTTATGGGCATTTTAGTGTGGGCTAATGTGGATTAGTTGTGGTGTCCATCCTTAATTGGAACGAGTCCAAATGTTAATCAGTTGTAGGGATACAATCAATGGTTACTTTCTAAAAGTTTAATTAAAATCTGTCCATTGATTCATGAGAAATTTTGCTAACAGACAAACAGGGTTGACTAATGGTTAATGCTGAAACTTTCAGCAGACATGTCGGGCAACACAAAGCGCTTGGAGCATGTGTTGGTGATGACTTTCAGCTACTTTCACACCAAACTTTAGCTCAGTATTCGTAAAACTGACTGAGTTATAGCCATTTTTAAAAGTCAACTGGCTGTGGCAGCCATTTTGAATTAACTGTTCATCCAATGATTACTTTTCAAAGTTTCAATGAAATCTGTTTAGTGGTTCATGGCATGTTTAGCTAGCAGACAGACAAACATTCAGCGAATACGTCTTTACTTTGTGAAATCCAGGAAGGAGACATGTCCGTGGTAAAAGGCCGGTTTCATTTCCCTCCATTCGGTCACATTCTTTACGAACCGCACCTGAAGAAAACAAAAGTCCAGATTAATTGAAACTAAACAACTTGTCAGGTTTGTGGCGCTGAACGTCCACGAGCCGTGCTCTGACCTGGTCCTGGATGGACATGACCGGGTTGTTTTTGGTGGTGTTGATGTGCAGGACGTGGTAGTGGTTCTTCCCGCACAGGTCGTAGGCGATGTTGGTGAAGGAGGTGCTGGCTGTCTTGGGCACGCGGTTGTAGATGATCACCAGGTCGTCTTCGCCGTCCGACGGCGCCGCCGCCGAGTCTCGCTCCCGCAGGCCGTCCTGCGTGTGACGCTGCTCGATCTCTCGCACCTCATGTCTGGCGATGGCTCGCTCTGTGGGAGTGAGAGGAAACCACAGGCGGCTCAGGTCAGAGCACGGAGCTGCTAACGTGTGGAGGTTGAGTCAGCGTTCACGCGAGCATTTTTTTACTCTGTGAATGTTTATGAAGCGTTCACACTATTGTCAGCCATTTTTCTACTGTACGTTTTTTTGGCGCGATGCTCGTTCCACAGTTTTCAAGGTATTTCCACAAATATCAAAACATTCAGCTCTTTCAGGTCAGTCCTGCTATGACTTTTGGTAATGGTGCAACTTTAGGTTTTTGGAATATGAAGCCATTTCTAACTTTTTGTTTTTCCAACATAGAAAATGAATTGAGCTCATTTTAGATATGTACTCCCCTAAAGAATGCCAGGCGTATAATTCATAAACATACTATGGCATGTAAAACTTCAGAAATGAACAAGGATATACTTTCTATTTTAAATGACTAAGAATTATAAAGTTGAGCTTCAATTTAAATCTGATCCACACCCTCATCTCTGTTGTCCTGTAACAGACTAAGTGTAACTCCACTAAAAATGGATTTTCATTTCATTTGACCATCATCTGCGTCAGCGAGCCGGAAGCTCAAACTCTCCTTCTGCGTCACAACAAGAATAAAGACTAATGTCAAACAGAAATAGTCGTTAATCATTTAGTGAGCAACTATTTGATGCTGCTGCAGCACTTGCTGATCGTCTGTTCTCTAATATCAGGCCCACAGGTTTACTCTCCAATTCTTAACAGTGAGCTCTGATTCAAATTTAATGTACGGTGCTCCCAAAGAGCCATGATAAAATTAAATTCCTTTTTTTTAAAGTAGTGGACTGATTAGGAATTTACAATTAATTGCCAATGTTACAGATCTGATCGTTTAACAGGACATAAATGAGGAGGCTGGGGGGTTTATGGGGGTACTGCCTTCTAAACACTGTGAGGCCCAGAGAAGCCAGACTTCAGAACCTCGGAGTGAAAGGATTCAACACAAAAGGAGGCCTGGACTTTGACGCCCTCCCGCTTTTCTTTCTCTGGATTCGCCTTTGACGGCTGTTGAAGCTTTGAGTGCTCGGCAGGAAGGATGTAGATAGAAGGAGGCCATTTGTGTGTGTGTGCGTGTGTGCAGAGAGGAGGCCACAACGTTGGAGCACCTAATACCCGTGGGAGCACCCAACAGAACCAGAGGGCTCCCGAGCCTGCAAACTGGGACACGGCTGTAACCTGGACGGGCCTGGCAACCAACACTGATTAAGATTTAATCTGTATTTACACCTCTCCGTTTAATCTGTATACATTTAAAATCATTGGGGGAAAAGAATGTCCACTCTCCTTCAGTCCTGGGGTTTTATGTATAAAGTCTTGAAAAATTAAACTTGGTATTCCTTAGGTTCTGAAATTATTCAAATCTAACCTGAAGTTTTCAAAAATACACAACATATTCCACCATGTTATTTATTAACCAAAAACAAGCCAGATCTGAAGAATTGTGTCAGAAAAACTGTCTACCTATGATTGCTGCTTAATAAGATTCAATATGGTTGAAAGTAGCAGCCAGAGCTACCGATCAAACATATTTTTAACCAGTCGCAGTGTGATCACCTCCTTAATAGCAGGAGTTTTTTTTTTTTTTTGTTTGCTGCTCTGGTAGCATACAGGTGTAGGTTAACACACACACCAAGGTGGAAATACAACAGCAATCACCTTAGAAAAGCAACCATCGCTGGCCATCAATCTGTGAAGGAATAACGGCCATTTCCAAACTGTCTTCAATCATCATTCAACAGAGAGAAAAATAAATCACAAACATTTAAAACATTTAACATGTCCCTGCAAATTCACCTCAAAATCAGGACATGTGATGTTCAAGAAAAGAAAAGAGAAACCCAAGAGCTCCATCCCAGATGTTACAGGCCTAGGGGAGAGTAAAGGTTTAACATCATGGCAGGACAATTAGAAAAAGACTGAACCTGAATGAATTATTTGGAACAGTTACAGGAGAAAGTCTCTTCTCTCTTAACCAGAGCCTGACCGATATGGAAATTTTGGCTATTGCTGATACAGATATCGGGAGGGGAAGGCGACCGCTGACAACCAACATATTGGCTGAATTTATTTTAGCTTTGTCCACCCCTAAGAACAGAGACTGCAACTGGGTTGGTTTATTTGCCACAGTTGTTAACAATCACGAAACGCCGTGGTCGTAAACTGCGACAAAGCTAAGCAAATCAGATCTATGCTATACCAATAGACCTATAGGTTTACAAGTGGTGCACTGGTCGTAAAAACAGTCTTCCTAACATGTGTTCATATTTACTGTCCTCCACTATTCAACCTAAGTTATCAAGTGTTGCATAAAAATAAATTAAATAGAGAAACATCCTTCTCTGTTCATTATTTAAACAGTCATATGCTGAAGGCCTAATTTGTACTGACCAGTTTTTTTCTTTTCCTTTGAAGAGAAGTAAATATTTCAGACAATGTATTTCATTGAGGACAACAAAGAACGTTACTAACAACACTGATATATTTTACATCTGTTATATTTATTATTCTGGATAAAGTGTTACAAGGCAAAAGCCTATGCTAGTTTTTCTAAACCTGTGGTTCCCAATCCCAGCCCTGGTCCTTGATGAGCACCGTCCTGCAAGTTTTATTTGTTTCCGTTTTGACTCGGCTGATTTGAATGAATGGGTGAATAACCGGCTTCTGCAGACTTTGAGGAAGTAATTAAATAATTGAATCAGGCATGTTGGAGCAGGAAACAACTGAAACATGCAGGATGGTGTTCCTCAGGGGCCAGGGTTGGGAACCACTGATCTAAACATTAGCTTGCTAACTTGAGAGGCATGTAGCCAATGACAAGTGTGTTGGAGGACTGAAGACAATTTATTATTATAGTTTTATTTTACAGATCAGTTAAAATAAATGTATCATGTTCTGTTCAGCAAAATATGCTACACATAGTATTGCCCCTGCTTCAGCTGTGCTGAATGTGAAAGTGAAACTTAAGTGAACAGCCACGGCTTGAAAGTAGTCTTCATGCGCCTTCTGCTGGATATATTGTACAATGACAGCTGCTTCCCAGCATTTTGGGGGTGAAAATTAAGTGCTTATATTGGCCAATAGGACAATTATCACCGATACGACATCTCTCCAAACATCTATATCGGCCTAAAATATCTGCACCACTGGTACATCTGTTGGGCTCTACTCTTAACATAACATGGCAGCAACACTTAGGTTTGTAAAGTTTCAACTGAATTAACCTCAAAATGTCTAGAACAATTTCCTTTGGACAGATTAGACCAAATTTACTCACAACGCACAGCAGCATGTTTAAACACCTCATACCAGCCGTCAGCGTGGGGGGTGATAAGCTGATAGTTTGGGCTCTTTGCAGTCTCTGAGTCGACTATCAAGTCCTCTGCAGACCAAAGGACCTTAGAGTCAAATGTGAGGCATCTGTCCAACAGCTGAAGCTTGGACCAAACCAGGTCATGATGCAACAGAACAATGGTCCTAAATACAACAAATAACAGAAAAGAGTCTAGATGATGCAAAAGTCCAGTCAAAGTACAGGACCTCATCCAGACTGAAACACTGTGATGAGCCCTTAAAAAAAAAAGAAAAGAAGTGGACCATTTCTGGAAAGAAAAGTGGGCCAAAATTCTTCCAAAACCACATGAAAGACTGACAAAGTCCTCAAAAAACCAATGCTGAGAGTTCTTGCTGCTAAAAGAGGCCAAAAAACAGTTTTTTTAAATTCCTATGACCATGAGTACACACATGCACTTCCTAACACACTCCCGCAGCTGTTACTGCTTCACTCATCAAAGAACGATTGGGTTACAGACGGAGCCGTGCCACTTCTGCACACTTGCATCTGGTGCTGTGGACGCACTGTGGATGCAGCGGAATGGAGACGTGCCAGGTGGTAGCAATGGGTCAGGAGCTGTCAGCATGCAGAACAACTGTGATGGAGACATTCATTCACACGCCGACCCAAAGGTCACCACAGCCAACAGGAGCAGCAGCAACAGTTGTCGTATTGGAATTTTACCACCTTGACTCAAATGTCGTTTTGGGATTATTTTGATCGAGCACAGAGAGGACAGATGGAGGGAGCAGCAGAAATAGAACAGCCCCTGACAATGCAGGTCATAGTGGATGTCTCAACAGTAACACAATGTAGCAGGTGTCTAAAGAGTTCAGAGTCTACTTTCCATTTTGAACATCCTTAAAACAACATTTTATCAGTATGAAGCTTAAAATCATGTAGAAACTTCTCTGGCACAGTTTCTGAATTAATACTGATGGATCAACTAAAGGAAGGGATGATCTATTTCTTAGGTCCTGTGTCAGGTTTTTACCAACCCCTTTTCTGTTTCTTTACATAGTTTACAGATATTGTTTAGGTCCCATCATACTGAATCAAAAACTGACATTAAAAAACAGAATGTGATTTTTTTTTTTTTTTTTTTGCAGGGGCTTGGCAGGACCTTCAGTTGCGAGTTAAAAGATGGCATTTCACTGTGCTGCGAGACTAGTTGATGAAAAACAGTTCCTCAAAACTGCAGAAAATTTTTGAGAAATTATGCAAGTTTTCCATTTGCAGCCTCACTGAACTGAGTGTGCAATAAGGTTCAGATTTAGTTTACATGTCATATGCAAAATCAACACAAGTTCAACAATGCAATGAAATGCTGAGGACAAGAAGAACCGTTTCGACTCGTCAAATAAAACAAGAAGAAAACCAACGCATGCAACAAAAATACAAAAACAAGGTGCCAAAAGTGAAAAAGAAACATCTACAGTGAGGTTCATTCAGCAACATGGTTCTGTTAGCAGCGTTAACAGGTCTTGTTAGCAGGTCCCGTTAGCAGCTTGATGGCAATAATGACCACAGCAGCTGCCCTCCAGAACTGGGTCCAGCAGACAGAGAACATCCCTGCAGGGCCGAACAGGTCCGTAGAGTTCGGTCCGTGCAGACAGATGAAGGATCGTGGAGACGGCCACCATGACAGGCCAGAGCCTGAGCCCGAGGCTAGAGGGGTGCAGGGAATTGAACCACGATGGCAGGATGACAAGGCAGCGACACAGAAAACTCCTAGTGTGTCATGGTCATACCCGAAGAGTGGGTTTGCAATGAAATGTTAAAACAACAACAACAGGAACAAAAAAAGATGGAGTGGAAGTGGAGCTCCCGTCAGTGCGGTCAGCCATACTGCGGCGCTCATGACGTCACACCAATAAAGTGGCCAAAGTGTGGAAGAAATCCGAGCAGACAATTTTATGAAATCACAGCCTTCACGTGCACGGCTTGTGAAGCTGCACTTGTGGCCATGTGCAACATTTTGTTGCCCACCTCCACCCACATCATATCCACCTTGGCTCGAACTGTACCCACCTCAGCAGATGCTTTTATGGTTTGATCTACCAGAATACACTTTATCATGGTTTTAGACTGGGCCTCAGATGTTTTCTGTCAAAGGAGAGCTCCTGCACAGGTGTTAAAATCCAGCTGTCATGCTCTTTAGATGAGTTGGAGATACCTGCGGGAAAATTCAGTTGGGTTCGAGACTGGTTAGAGATGCCCACAAAACCTTTGAGGCTATTTCAAGAGAAAATATGTTGCACAGTGTTTAAGAACGTGCAAAATTCAAGAGACACCTCTGCCACTCACTCGAGGAAGCTGTGAATCTCACCAAAGTTGTAAGACTTTCTGGAGACTTCCTTGAGAAAGCTTCTTGCTGCTACTCGCAGTTCAGTGAGATATCATCTTGAGTATGCAGTGGGCTCTCCACGATAGAAGAATGCACAAAACTTCTGTATGGTTGTGGGGTTTGGTGGCAGCATATTGGGTCCTGGGTGGAGCGTGATGAGTGCAGGGGAGCTTCTCAGGAACGTGGAAAGAAGCAAAAATACCCATTTGATCTTGTCAGCTCAGTGTATCAGAATGATGTCTGGACGGAGAAGATGTAACTTTTCTGGTGTGTGTTGAGTCTCAGTAGATTTTTTTCAGAGGCTCTCAAATAAAAAAGCGGAGCGACATTTAACCGTCTAATATAAAACTAAAAGTTTAGTAACAAAAAAAAACCTATTACAGAGGAATGCATTATTTTTATTTAAGATAAGATAAATAAGGGCAGCACGGTGGTGCAACTGGTAGAGCTGCTGCCTCTCAGCGAGCAGGTCCTTGGTTCAAATCCCGGTCTGGGTGCCTTTCTGGGTGCAGTTTGCATGTTCTCTCTGTGCATGCATGGGTTTTCTCCGGGCACTCTGGTTTCCTCCAACAGACCAAAAATATGCACGTTAGACTGATTGGTGACTCTAAATTGTCTCTAGGTGTGAGTGAGAGAGTGAATGGTTGTTTGTCTCGTTTGTCTCTATGTGTCTCTGTGATCAACTGGAGACCTGTCCAGGGTGTCCCCCGCCTCTCACACAGTGATGGCTGGATATGGGCACCAGTGGCCCCTGTGACCCAAAAAGAAAGAAGTGGGTAAAAGATGATGGATGGATGGATGGATGAATACTTTTTATGACACTGTACGTGATCAGTTTTTAAATCTTCATATCTTTCTGTCTACTCTGATCCAACAAAAAACAGTTGGAAAATAGTTTTAGAGTATCTTTTTTTTTTCGTGGATACATGCATGATAATTAAAAGTAGCAAAAAATTAGTTTGTTAAAATGTCTGAACTAGTAAGATATAGCCATATTCTTATAACATTTATGTTGTCCAAGTTTGTTTTCAGGCAGACAAGAAGTTTGTAACAGTGGTAGAATCCATCCATCCATGATCTTCTGCTTATTCCAAAGTCGGGTCGCGGGGGCAGCAGCTTGAGCAGGGAGGTCCAGACATCTATTTCCACAGCCACCTCTTCCATTTCTTCTGGGATGACTCTAAGGTGTTCCCAGACCAACTGAAAGACATAGTCTCTCCAGCATATCTTGGGTCTACCCTGGGGTCTCCTCCCGGTTGGACATGCCCGAAGCACCTAGGGAGACACCCAGGGAGCATCCTTACCAGATGCCTGAAACACTTCAACTGGATCCTCTTGATGTGGAGGAGCAGCAGTTCTACTCTGAGTCTCTCCTGATAACTGAACTTCTCACCCTATCTCTAAGGGAGAGTATACCTACTCTGCAGAGGAAACTCATTTCAACCCCCTGTATCCACAATCTAATTCTTTTGGTCACTACCCAGATCTCATGACCATAGGTGAAGGTAGGAACGTACACTGACCGGTAAACAGAGAGCTTTGCCTTACAGCTCAGCTCCCTATTCAATGCAAAGGACCAGTACAGAGGCCACAATACTGCAGACGCTGCACCAATCCGTCTGTCAATCTCCAGCTCCATTATTCCCTCACTCATGAGCAAAACCCCGAGCTACTTGAACTCCTCCAGCTGAGGCAGAACCTCACCCTTGACCCGAAGAGAGCAATCCACCCTTTTCCAGTTGAGGACCATGGCCTCAGATTTGGAGGTGCTGATTCTCATCCCAG
>JARVGV010001740.1:14490410-14502481 GCA_031762435.1 Hypsolebias longignatus | reverse complement strand
TATTGTTTGAACTGATTGTTTGAAAAAAGGGGCAGATATAATAAGATTTTTTCTTCTTTCTGCTACCTTTCATTTTTTATTCTCTATACGTTATTGTTCATGGGAATGTTTTGTATTGTACTGTTTTAAAAAATGAACAAAATAAATAAACATAAACAAATATCTGTAAACATATCTAAGTTTGAGCATTTTTTGTGTTGTGGTTGTCCTCTTGAATCTGGCTTGCTCTTAAAGCTAATCAGTTGTAAATTCAATTGAGAGATTCATTGAAATTTATTCAGTGGCTGTTGAGATATTTTACTAACAGACAGGCAAACAAACATGCATAAACACACAGGACATGATTGTAGCAAGCAAGAGAACGTTAGAATCTGCAGTAAAAACAAATGCTTTGACCTTCTTGTGTTGCTTGTTAGCATAATGGTCAAAACCAGGTGCCCTACAGGTGAGCCCTGAGGGATCCCTATGGGGTTAGTTTGAATGAAACATTTAGCCATCAGCTTGCCTGTAAAAAAATTGAGCTTTTCATTCATTAAAAGTAAGATTAGCGGTTGTTGCTTGTACACCTCATACTGATGAAGAAAGCACAATAAGCCTTTGTTGATGATGTCACAGAGACACATGTTCAGTTAGATCCCAGTTGGAACAGCTGGTTGGGGTCATGATCAGTTGACTTTTTCTTTGCATCAATTCTACCAGTGATTCTGTCCAGTTTCAACAAGCACTTATTAGATTTATTAGATTAATACTGGTGTTATCAGTGTAGTGACATAGTTATGGTTCATTAGGACTGTTGGCGTGACACCAGAAGACTATGTTATTGTCCAGGGATCTGAAGGAGACCTGAGACCATCTGTGATATGGAAGTCCTTGTATTTACAAAGCATTTTGTTATTTTTCTGCAGGTTTGTGCAGTGCAGGTGAAAAACACAGGCCAGATGTACGCCTGTAAGAAGTTGTGTAAAAAACGTCTGAAGAAGAAGGGTGGTGAGAAGATGGCCTTGTTGGAGAAGCAGATCTTGGAGAAAGTGAACAGCCTGTTCCTGGTCAACTTGGCCTATGCTTTTGACACCAAGTCTCACCTGTGCCTTGTTATGACCCTGATGAATGGGGGAGACCTCAAGTACCATATTTACAACATAGGCTACGATGGTAAAGGCGTGAACAAAGGAATCGAGATGAAACGCATCATTCACTACACGGCGCAGATTGCCACCGGCCTCCAGCATCTGCACGACATGGATATTGTATATCGTGACATGAAGCCCGAGAATGTGTTGCTGGATAGCCAGGGCCAGTGCCGACTTTCAGATCTGGGTCTGGCCATACAGATCACTCCAGGGAAGACCGTCACCCAAATGGTGAGTTGATGGACTCAAGGAAAAAGTGTGGGAAATTCATGAAGAGCGTCAGGTTTGTCCAGCAGATTTTAAATTATGAGATAAAATCTTATTTGTTCCATATAAAAAAACAATAATGCCTCACTTGAAATTAATGTGTGGCTGATTTTTAAAAGTTTTTCATTTTAGTTTACTACCTTAAGATAAAAAAAACAAAACAATACAGTAGTTGTTGGGTGGTTGCAGACATACTACTGTGTGTAGGTTTTTCATTATAAATCCAGACAGGGATTATTGGTTTGTTTAAAGATCTTTGCACTCTTTGAATCCATTACATAACTCATTTGATCCCATTGCAGTCAGGTTGGTTTCCATCTTGTCTCAGGACTATAGAGAAAGAGGACGCTTGCTAAAGCAACAGCTGCTAAAAGACACCAATTTTCTCTTTCAGCACCTCGAGGGCTGATATTCAGTCTGCTGTGTTGGACCTGACGAATGCGACAAAGAAAGGATTGATAGAATAAAATTCCAACTTCTACTTCGAATCTAGTATCGTCTTAATCTGACAAAAGATGTACCTGTAATGGACCGCATCCTAATTATTTATTGGCAGGAGAATCTCTGAAGGATTTGATGCGCCCTTTGTTTCACAAAATGACGGACTTTTGCAGCAGTTGTCTTTAGGACTTACTGCTGAAGCAAAGAGTAAGCTCTCAGCTCTGAAAGTTCAATAAGCTCATTATCAGCACTGTGATATTCTTCAACCAGCCAAAGTGACTGGGCTAAACAGTTACAGGCCAGGCTGGCCTTGGTCCCATGATCCTCTTATGGGGTATTACACAAGTCCCTGATTAGATCGACAGACTCGGGTGAAACTTACATTGCACACACGTAGTCGTGATAGTTTGCAAACAATTTTCTCCTTGATGATTGACGCCTGGAGTTGTGTTCCATCATCTCAGAGTTAAATGTGTCGTCCGGACAGTTTGACAGATTGGTTAAGAAATCAATGCGCTAAATGGGTTCATTGATCCCAATCAGCCATGGTGAAGAGTTAAGAGCAGAAATTGTGAAGTCTTCATGAATATTAATGATCATAAGTGGCTGGAGAGGGTGGATGCTGTCCATCAGTGGAGGAGCTAATACAAAGCAATGATGTGGCATCAAACTCCATGTCTTTAACTGTGGGTTGATCACACAAAGTTTCAGGTCGATAGGAATTCTTGGAGCTTGAAGTAAACATTTAAAAGGCTTCGACACTTAAAAGACTTTGCAGTTGATGTTACTTTAAACTGCTGCAAAAAATTAATTAATAAATAAGTTGCTCAACTTGAGAGTTGGCTGTCATAAATGTGTTTGGATGTATTTCTGCTGGTGGTCACAGCATCCAGAGATGGCCCAAGCTTATACAAGAGACAGTCAGTGTGCAGACACACACAACTCTTGACAGCTAGTAGGCTTAGCATTAGGATTAAGATCCTAGTTTAAGGTTGTTGGTGGGGTCACTCAGGGGAAAGGGAGGGAAAACACGTGTTGGAGGGTGGGGGGGCGGGGCACAGGAAAGTACAAACGGAGTTAAAAGTGAAAGTGGTAAAGAAAAGAGCTGACAAAGTTCAGTCAGGTCCTCAGGACAGATTCTTCCTGTTGAAACGTTTCATCTTTTATCCAAAAGACCTCTTCGGTCTGAGGAGCTGCAACAAACTCAGTCTTATAAATAGCACCTTCACATAGTGGTTCAACCAGTTTGCTGGTGACATCGAACACTAGGATAAAGGAGGACCAGCCTAACGATTGTTCGTTAGTGCCCTGATGGCTCCTTGCTATTCACAGAGGGCTGAGTGATACTTGCAATAACAGCATTGTGAGATGGGGACAGTTGACTTGATTTAACAGTTTGATGTTTCTACCTGGATTATTGAGCATTCATCATCATTCAAAAGATGCTTTCCAGTTTCCCGCTTCGTTCAAAAGGGAGGTTTTACAAAGAACAGTGTCCAGTTAAAGGGTCGGGTGTGGCTGAGTGGTTAGAGCAGTCATCCTCCAATGCAAGCGTTGGGGGTTCAATTCCACCTGCAGTCACATGCCCAAGTGTCCCTGGGCAAGACCCTGAACCCCTCATAGCCTCTGATGTGTGTCCCATCAGTGTATGAATGTGATAAAGCAGTGATTAATTTTTGTATAGATCTAGTAGAGTGTTGTATGAATGGGTGACTGAGGCACAGATTGTAGTGTAAAGTGTTTTGAGTGTCTTGATAAGATAGAAAAGCTCTATACAAGGACTGTCCACTTACCAGTTAAAGATAACCCATATTTTTGATAGTGTGATGACCTTTTTTAAACTATAAGAATAAATACTTTAATTAGCAGATTTATTCATGTCCCTTCACCACAGCCGATTAATTAAATTGTAGTATTTTACTTTTTGATTAAACAAAGGACTCAAAGATTGACAACTTATTGAAAGATTTATTGGATACTGGAACATTTGATTATTATTAAGAGTTTGACATGGTGGGGCTGTTTTCCCATTGAAGCCCCACTCCTGTATCAGCAGAAATACCTAGACATGTTTTTTCATTCATCTTTCTGACATCAGTCTAATACAGTGACCTCAACATCATAAATAAACAGTCTACACAGGTAAATTAGTTTTTGTGGCTTTGGCAGACATTCTGGCTACAAACAAGATAAATCTGGGATGCTGTGACATTGACGTCACTTTAGTAAATCTCAGCATTGTTAACAAATTTTTCCTCAAGAGAAACTGACAATAACAGGTTTATCACTGAAACTTAATGAAGTTTGTTTGCATTTATATCAATTTTGTATTTTTTTTTAAGTCTCTTACTCTTCATCTCCTTTGTCTAGGCTGGTACAGGTGCATACATGGCCCCTGAGCTCCTGTCCAAAACACCATACCGGACATCAGTGGACTGGTGGGCCTTGGGCTGCAGTATCTATGAGATGGTGGCTGGATACACACCGTTCAAAGGAGCTGAGAACAAAAAGGAGAAGGTGGAGAAAGAAGAAGTGCAGCGCCGGATTCTCAACGAAGAACCAAAGTGGGAACACAAGTGCTTCGATGAGACCACCAAGGACATCATCCAACAGTTCCTCAAGAAGAAAATAGATGAGCGCCTGGGCATGAAGTAAGTTTATTTGACGCTTACGCTTTTTGATTTATGTTACTGTACACTGTGATTTATAACTGAGGAGGAATCGGTTTCATGTGATGGATGTTGGTCATTTTGACCTCATGAAGAAATTTTAATGTTCCACCAATTAGGTAGAGGCGCATGTCCTTCTTGACCATTTGAATCTCAAATTTAGACGTTTAGGGGTCGTCACATGGGAACAGCATTTGTGAACACATAAGGTTTTTTTTTTAGTCTTGTCCACACATAAATGGCATTTTTAGAAGCCCCAATTATTACTTTTTTAAACAATCCACAGTGAAAAAGTCTTAAAACACCACTCTTGTGCGTTGTGTGGACAGCCAATATGCAACCTTTGGAAAACAATGGGATCATAGATTTAGATATAGAAATTGTTTTTGTTTGTTTTTTTTTTTTTTTGTTTGTTTTTTGAATGTCCAGAGGACCAGACTTAACTTTTTTAGATTTTTCTACCTGGATTATTGAACATGCATCAGGATGTCATACATGGTAGATTTACTTCTAACCTCTTTTATGATCCAACGACGTCCTCTTCTGTTCTGTTTGCATTTTGCATTCTGTGTGAAAGCTTTGTGTTTGCTGCAAGCCTTGCGTCCTAATTTTAGTGTGCAGCCTTTTCACTGCAGCACCACAGCACCACACATAGGCCGGGATTAGTTACTGCAGCGTTTTAGGTTGTCTTGGGTCATTTTTGGTGTTTCTGTGTGAATAAAAATGGTTCTTAAAACGATTGTCTTTTCAAGGACATTTTCAGAAACAACAAATAAAAATATTGTTTTGGGGGAGGAAAATTGTGTTTCTGTGTGGACAAGGTTTAAAACATATATTTGAATCTTTTCAACAGGAACAACATGGAGGATCCGAGGAAGCATGCTTGGTTTAAGAGCATCAACTTTCCTCGTCTAGAGGCAGGGCTGGTGGATCCTCCCTGGGTCCCCAAACCCAATGTGGTCTACGCTAAGGACACTGGTGACATTGCAGAGTTCTCCGATGTCAAGGGCATCGTGTTTGATGAAAAGGACAATAAATTCTTTAAGGAGTTCAACACCGGAGCTGTGCCAATCCAATGGCAGCAAGAGATGATTGATACAGGACTGTATGATGAGCTCAATGACCCCAACAGGAAAGAAGGGGCTATGGATGACGACAAGAAGTCTGGCACGTGTATAATGCTGTGATCTGGCACAAGTTCACCATGTAATACCTAATCAAATTAATTATTTGTTTTCTTTGTCTCAAACACAATAACATTTATGTACAAAATAAAGTTCATGTTTCAGGAGATGCGAGCGCAAGTGACGTTTTTGGAACAGACGTACCATCTCTCCTTTGTAAGGATGCTCACGTTTTAGAGATCAGCTGCTCGTGAGGTGAGGTTCTGTAAAATATAAAAAGTCTGATTATGTATTTTACACATTGTTCCTGGTTCGCAGCTTTTCTCAAGACATGCGTATTTAATTTTGTAGCTACTTTTACCATGAATGCTAGCAGTAATATTTTCATTGATGATTCTAGAGTTAGAGAAGGATGCTGTGTGCCAGAAATACAGTTTCATAGAATGACAAAGCTGTCAGAAACAACTATTCAGGGTTTGTGCTATTATTGTTTAGTCATTGTTGTTAAATTTAGAATTGCTTAAACTCAGAAAAACATGCATTTGAAAATTGGATTTATTTTCTAGACTTCAAAATCTGTTGTGCTCATAAAATGTGGAATTTTCTTGCATTTTATGTAATTAATTGATGCCATCATAAAGCCACGCTGTTTCTTTGATGAAAAGTGCTTTTAAAGGACACTTGGCACATGATGGGATCCTAAACCGTGGGATTATGAATGATCACATTTACAGCAGCGGGTGGTCTTTCAACTGCCTGACCCGTTACCTTCACTGACACATGAAAGCAATTGTTTGTACTGTTCACAAAGAAATGTCTATCTATGCAGAAAAATAAATTGTGCTAGTCTTTTTAAATTTTGTAAGGCGTAACAAAACATTTACATTTACCCTTCTCCTCCGAGTTTCCCCTCCGTTGATTGCTTTGAGGCTCAACATAGCAGGAAATGACCTAGAGGGATATTTTGACCATTTTAAAGTGGGATTTTGTTGGAAGGTTAAGAACAATTACTAAAGAGCCAGTTCTTGAACAACCTCAATTTAGTTCAAATTAAATTTAATTCACAGGACCGCAAGCTAACGACTAGTCTAAACCATCCATCCATTGTCTTTACCTGCCTTTTCCTTTTGCGAGTCGCAGAAGGTCACTGGTGCCCATGTCCTGGAGTCACTGTGCAAGAGGAGAGGGACACCCTGGACAGGTCTCCAGTTCAGCAGGGACACATAAAGACTAACAACCATTGACTTTCTCACTCACACTTAGGGACAATTTAGAGTTACCAGTCAGCCTAACATGCATGTTTTTGGTCTGTTGGAGGAAACCAGAGTACCTGGAGAAAACATATGCATGCAAACTCCACCCAGAAAGGTCCTGGCTAGGATTTGAAGGGGTGACTTTCTCGCTGAGAAGCAACAGCGCTACCAACTGAGCCACCATGCCATCCTAGTCAATCACAAAAGAAATCTAGACATCTGATGGGAACCCATCAGAAATTAAAATCAGAACAGGACCAGCTTCCCTTCCTGGCCCCAGGACGTTTGAAGCAATAAAGAGAACACAAAACTCAAAGCAAGAACTCAAAAAAATTAAAAAATAAATTTATGAAGTCATTGGTGGGCCAGATTGAAGTCACCCACTGGTCGCCAGTGGAATGTCACTGGTGTAGACTATGGTTCCAAAAGTTGATCATGGCAGCACCTGTAAAATTGAATGTCATGGCTTCAGTTTTCATCAAGAGAAGACAGGACTTTACGTCTGGATTTATTTTCTGTTTGATAGTCTGAATGCAGCCGGAATCAAACTGGATTCCTGTACTACTATTTAAAAACAACCCCGATCTCAAAACTTCAAGAAAATATTATTTTATGAACCTTTGCATCTTTATTTCAACAGCTCTTTAGATAAAATTGGTAGTAATTCACAAGAGTGAACAACAGCAACAGCAGCTAGCTATAGCACTTTTGGAGCAGCCTGGGTCACCTCTAGCAGGAACTTCATGAACTGCTATGACATTTTTCACATTGAAGTTGTTTTAATATTGGAACTGAGGATTTGAAGGACAAGCACAGCTTGCCCAAGTGGATGTGCAAAGTAGCTTTGGCCATCTTTAAAACTACACCAAACTTTAAAATCTCAATGATTCTTGCAAAAGCTATATTACTTAATCCTTAATATCACTGTTTGTTTTTCCATCTGTGGGTTGTTCAGCAGAAATATTATACTTATTGGAAGTGACCACAGGCACTGTCAGAGCTACAGCTATTAGCACTTGCAAGTGACCACAAAACTCTCTGTTCATGGAGGATTTATGAGATAATGTTCACATGAACAGCTGTGAAACTTTAGAAAATGGACCTGTGTGAAGATGGAAGCAATCCACTTTGGTCTTTGCTGCAACACGAGCTGTGAGTTTATCAGACTTGTCAGATTTAAACTCTGTTTTTCTAAAGTGAAGCTGTTTAATATTTCCAAGAGGCAATACATTAATAGTTCTTAACATTTCTACGGAACTCTGTGTCAAAATGGTGAAAATGTCTCATCAAGCCCTGGGAAGATGTGCAGAAATAGCAGCTCACTGCTGCGTAGGTTGGGGGACAGTTTAGACGAGTTGGGCAATAAATTCCTGTACCAGGAGTTTTATTTCCATTACCCTGAAACACTGTGACAACTCAGGGTGAAAGGTTCTTAGCTGGGGTAGATGTAAATGATTTAAACCAGCCACATGCTAGAAAAAGATGCTCAAGTTTTGGTGACTGAGGAGGATTTTAGGATGTGGGATAGGTTTAAAAAAATGTTTTTTCTTCATTGTCTCAGGATGTTAATGTGTTTTTAAGTTGACATTTGGGCAAAGTAAATTTTTTTCAAGTTATGTTGATTTAAATGTATGATCTTGTACTTGTAAATATGAGATAAAAATGTAAAAACCTTTGATTCAATTCTGACACATTGACAAATCTTGATTCAATATGAAAAAAAAATAATTAAAGAAATGTCTTTTAAGAATCTGTTTCTGTCCTTATTCAAAGTCTCAAGGTGTAAAACTGTTCCACAGCGTCAGAGAGCACCCCAGATTAAGGTCTGTTACGCATGTTCTCCAGGATATATATAACCACAGAGAACGTGCTGCTCAGGACTCTGGAGTAAAACCTAAAAATATCATCTCAGCTGCATTAATCCTTCTCAAGATGCTGACTGCTGCCAGGATCTGCTCCAGGCTATTGGCAAGTTTACCTCAGCCAATAAAGCAATAACCAGGGTTTCTTTGGCCATCTTGGTTTAAATCAGCCTCTTACTAATGCTAGCAACAATACAAGATAAAGAACTACAATTCCATTTTTGTGTGTGTTAGGAAACAAATGAAAATTAGAAAAATGGCAAAGATCTGCTATTTCTTCCATGTTGTAAAAAAAAAACAAACACTTGTCTAAATGAATGCATTTCTGAACAAACCTTTTCAAATATTAAATGAATAATCTGGTCCTTTTTGAAGTCATGTTCTGTCAAATAGTCGTCAATGGCACCTTATCGGTCATGACACCAGTCATGGCGCACAGACAAAAGAGAAAGTCTTTGACCAAATATCTGCTAGTCAAACAAGGTCCTGTTTAAAATAATAATAATAATAATAATAATAATAATAATAATAATAATAATAATAATAATAATAATAAAAATTTTCAGGCTTTTAAAACAACTATTTTTAAAAGATGACAAACAGGTGTGAAAGAACGCCACATTAACTAATATTAAACCTTTACTGCCTTGAATTGCATGTTTAGTTTGACGCTGATCAATCAGCTGATTGTTTTACACAAATCGATGTGTGCAGAGCATAGACTGTGATATGACAATGGTGCTGCTGTTGCTGAATGTGTCAGTCTGCCTGATCAGCACCTCTAGATGTGCAATAGTTTACTTAACTCACAGCGGACTGACACCATTGTACCCTCAGCACCAACATCATGAACACATATGCTCAGGGTCATGTTGTGACTCAGATGTTGAGAAAACAGCAACAGACAGAGCAAATGCTGCGTAGAGGTTTAATATTAACCTTCACACTGAGTTTATTTTGAGAAAGAGTGCTGATGTCAGGGTTGGTAAGTTACTTACTGATAATTGTGTGACAGAACATGAAAAAAAATAAATAAATAAATAAAAAAAAAAGAACCAGATGGTGGCTTTAAATAGAAACACATTTTCTTGTTAACCCAAATCTGGACGAATGAACCAAAATCTACATTTTATCTCTTTTTACATATAGATAACACAAGCGTGGTAAGGGCTTAGAAGCCATTAAGGTGGATTACCGCTCCAGATAAACCCTGGGAGATTATCTCACATTTAGCAAGACCTGCTGCTGGTGGTGAAGGACGAAGCTGCTGAAACCTCACAGCTCCAGTGGAACCTCACACATGAAAAGACTGCAAAATGACCATCTTTATTTTGCTACTGACCTGATGTTCTGGTCTTGACAACTGTCAGTCTCTGATGTAGAAGAAACCTAATATTGATTCAGGAGTTTTGGACAATTATAGGTCTACATCTAATCTAACATTCATCTCAAAATTTCTAAAGAAAATAGTTGCAGGTCCGTTGTGTGTAAAAAATCTGAACAAAAATAATCTGAGGAGTTTCAGTCAGGGGTTAGAGCTCAACATAGCACAGAAACAGCACTAGTAAAAGTTACTAATGATATTCTCAACGTCCATTTAATGGACTGATAACATCCGAAGCCGCTCTATTCTCATGGCCTCTAACAATAGATTTGTGTCTGGTCCTGTTAGACCTAAATACTGCATTTGATGCAGATGATCACAATATTTTACTGCAGATACTTGAATATGATATTGGCATTACATAAACAGCTTTACAATTGATAAAATCATATCTCTCTGATAGATTCCAGTTTGTAAATGTAAATAATAAATTTTCTTCATACATCAAAGTTAGTCATGGAGTTCCTCAAGATTCAGTGCTTGGACCAGTACTCTTTACCTTGTATATGCTTCCATTAGGTAATGCTATTAAGCATGGGGTACATTTTCATTGTTATGCTGATGATACACAGTTATATTTGTCCATTAAACCCAATGAATCCAATCAGTTACTTAGACTACAAACATGTCTTATAGACATAAAAACCTGGATGACCCTTAATTTTCTGTTTTTGAACACAGACAAGACTGAGGTTTTAGTTTTTGGACCTGAGCACCTTAGGAATTAATTTTTCTAAATAAATACTTTTTTTTTCTGGTTCTGTTGGAAGTTTCTTCCTGTTAAAAGGAGTTTTTCTTCCCACTGTCTCCTCTGTGTTTGCTCAGAATGGCAGACTGTTGGTCAGGAGGTTCTATTGGGTCAGCAGCATCCAGGTGTGCGTTAAGACAATGCCGAGGAGGAAAGTCATAAGCAATGACCTCAGATCGTCCCATCAAATTTACCCTGAAGGTCAGACCGTGCAGTGACCCTCAGTCAAAGGTAAAAGGTCACAGCCTTGTCTCTAAAAACAACATGGCGGCTCAACTAGTTACATCTGAAGGAAGCACGAGACTTCAGGACCAGAACCAGAACCAACGGACAGAACCAAGGTCCAGTCAGAGTCCAGAACCTGTAACGAGCCAAGTGTCCGGATCAGGAACCTGCAGTGAGACTGGACCCGGACAAACACCGGGCTGGGTCTCCAGAGGTAGAGAAGTCTGGAGCCGCTCACCTCCTGGCCCAGCAGGGCGGCCACGCAGGCCTCGGAGGCGTCGCAGATGGCCGTGAGGTCGTGACCTCCCTCCAACGCCAGAACCAGCCGGCCTCCAGCGAGCGTCATCAGCTGCCGGGTCAGGAAGCCCAAGCCTGCGGAGGAGACACGTCAGAATCTGAAGACCAGAGCCAAGTTCTGGAGGACAGCCGGGTCTGTGGACCCACATCCAGCATTAGGACCGGATCAGAACCCGTCGCTCACATTTGGACGTTAGAGTGTAGCCACCCAGAGGAGGGGGGTGTCCCTCCACAGCGTCAAAGCCTGAGGAGACCAGCACCAGGTCTGGGGAGAACTCGTTGGCGATGGGCATCACTACGCACCTGAAAGAGGAGCAGAACTCAGGTCCAGAACCTAAACAGAACCGGGTCGAAATGTACGAACATGAAACATGGACTCACCTGAAAGCAGCCAGGTACTCTGCGTCCCCCATGGGGGGGTCCAGGCCTCCGGTGAACGCCACATTCACGTTGAAGCCCGCCCCCGGCCCGCTGCCCACCTGATGAGCAGAAACAGACCCAGTGTGATCAGAACCGTTACAAACACTGGCTTTTATTTTGGAGCAGTCAGGAGACAGGATTTTATTCTGAAAAGAATAAACTTCCTGTCAGAATCACAAAGTTTGTTTTCTCAGTCATCCAGGTATATAACAACAAAAAAGGTTGAATCGTGTCATCTGGACTTCGTTTTT
>JARVGV010001740.1:14444373-14472290 GCA_031762435.1 Hypsolebias longignatus | reverse complement strand
GTTTTCAATAATAAACCCCTTATGTGAATGTTTTTGCACAGTGCCCCGAGACAACTTCTGTTGTGATTTGGCACTATATAAATGAACTGAATTGAATAAATTTGAATAAGGACATTTTCTGTACATTTCTTTGGTTTAAACAACAAAAACAAACAAACTGTAATAACGGTTATCAGTTAACCATAGCACAGATCAAAACAAATCAATAATGAACTTAAAGTACTTGTGTGCCACTAAATATTTCCAGTTGTTTTTAACAGAGGGTTTCATTCTCAGACTCCAGGTTTATTAGTGGTTTCCAGAGGTTCAAAATGCAAAATAGGAGGAAGCACTTTAGGAGTCAACACGATTTAAGAAGCTGTCACAGCTAATCAATTTTAGCAAACACAAAATGATCTGAGAAAGGCAGCTTCAACTAAAATACATGAAGGCTTGCAGCAGGAAGTCATTTCATGTTATGTCCAGTCAGTTCAGAGTAATGTGCAAAAATCTAAGAAATGTCAGGCATCTAGGGAATGTAAACACACGGCGCAATTTCCGTGTGTTGGTATTACTCAAGGGATTTTCTTTTTTGTCAATAAACCCCTGATTTATCAGTTAGGATGTAAATGTCCATCTCCATAAAAGTTTTGGACTGTAAGAGGAAGCCGGAAAATATAGAGACACAGGAAGCTGCTTTCAAAAACCTTACAAGCTGGGCCTGAGACGCCTTCTTGTCTCAATGAGATTTAGGGCCTGTTTAAACGTCATTTTGGAGTGAAACTAGCATTTTGGTTGTGTTTCAATTAAAATGTTCATGTAATCAACAGTAGTGGTTGTTTCCTCTGAAACTGAAGCCTTTTGAATCAGGTGTTAGAGTGGAGGTATTTGGAAACATCCAGCATCAATGTGAAATTGTGCATGCACCTTACAGCAGCTGCAGTCAACAGATTTTCTGTGTGAGCACATGAAAAAGGGTGGGTTGCTCTCTTCGGATCGAGGGTGAGGTTCTACCTCCAGTGGAGGAGTTCAAGTATCTCTGGGGTTTGTTCACGAGTGAGGGAAGAATGGAGCGTGAGACTGACGTATTGGTGCAGCGCCTGCAGTGTTGTGGACTCTGTGCCAGTCCATTGTGGTGAAGAGGGAGCGGAGCTGTAAGGCAAAGCTCTCTGTTTCCCAGTCAGTCTTTGGTCCTACCCTCACCTATGGTCATGAGCTCTGGGTAGTGACCAAAAGAATGAGATTGTGGCTACAGGCGGTTGAACTGTTTCCTCTGCAGGGTAGCTGGACTCTCTCTTAGAGATAGAGTGAGAAGTTAGTTATCCGGGAGAGTAGAACCACTGCTCCTCCACATTGACAGGAGCCAGTTGAGGTGGTTCGGGCATCTGGTAAAGATGCTCCCTGGGCTCCTCCCTAGCAAGGTGCTTCGGGCATGTCCGACTGGGAGGAAACCCCGGGGAAGACCCAGGACATGCTGGAGAGACTGTGTCTCTCGGTTGGAAGAAGAGCTGGAAGAGGAGGCCTTCCTGCTCTAGCTGCTGCCCCTGCGACCCGACTTCGGAACAATCGGAAGATGATAGATGGATGAATGGATGAAAATCAGTAACATTGGCAGTTAGCAAGTGCTATTTGTGCTATCAAGCCTTTCAAAGTATAAAAGCAGCATCATGTATTTACAGTACTCACCATTTTGAATGCAACCTTCTTCATGTTCCAGACTAGTCTGTATGCATGTGTTTGTTGAAATTCAAAAATCACAGGCTTCAATGAGCACAGCATGTAAATGTAACATTTGCTCTAATCAACAGGAAAATATTAACCTTTCCAGAGATGGTTCACATGTAAACTGGGCTCTAATCAAGTACTAAAGGCAGTATAGGGGTTAACCTGTGGTTGTTATGCCTCTGAGCTACCAAGAGAGGCAGTGAAGAAGTAACTTACGGTAGTATGTAAAGGTGAACCTCTTTATGACATGATGCAGTGGTAATAGACTGTCAACCCTGGTGAGGTGCACGCCATGACTCCTTTGATTCTGCAACGCCGGCTTCTTTTGCATATGTTCATGTTGTTTCAGGACGTGTCGGCTCAGTTGGAGGTTTATGAACAGCCAAAGGAGGCCCAAGAGTTGGTTGTTGTGGTATTATCTTGGGTTTCTTCACATTTTTTAATATTGAAATTCCAGAATTTTCCAGACTCAGATTTCCAGATTTTAGAGAGCTGTGGTAGCTTGGTGGTCTGCGGTTGTGACAGGAAGGGCACATGGCCTAAAAACAACTGACAAGTCTTTGTGCGAGTTAGCTCACTGTGGCAACCTCTGAGGAAGAGAGCAGCCGAAATAAGACAAAGAAAATTTTTAAAATTATTTTTAACATTAACATCTAAATATTTATTTTAACTTTCTGTCTGTACATTGGTGTAGTTTTCTCATCTGTATGTTGATGTAAATCTGTTAGATTTTGACTTTAAAGTGCATCTCAGGAGGATAATCATCTATTTATTGAACTAAGAGGTGTAAAATATATTCATCTTTATAAATTGTAGCAAACAAAAATGTATCTGTAAAAGATTTTGACAAGCCAAACTATTTTTCATTAGGCTCTTTCAAATTCATATAACACTAAAATGCAAAACTAACATCGATATAACTTTTTTATGAGATTGCAAATATTACAGATTGGATCTCTAACAACAAACTCTTTGCATTTCTTTTTTTTTTTTTTTCTTTAATTTCCAGAAGTTAGCAGTCAAAACAGATGAACCAAAAGGGAGGTTCATACTTACGGCTGCCTGTTTATCTTTTGTGCTGTTAATGAGAAAAATGTTCTGCTCATTTCAACAACTTTTCTCTCTCTCTTTTTTTTTTAGAAAATGCAAGAGGATATAGTGTGGAAACACCCCTATTTTTCCATAGTTTTTAATTTTATTTTATATTTATTCTGGACTGAAATCAATTCTGTACTTTACAGAACTGCACAGGGAGACCCTGCACAACTAAACTCAATCAGAAAATCTACACTTGAGAATCAAACCATGCGACCTGCTCTTCCATATCCATCTTAATTCAAAACAATTAAATGTAAATGTACCTATCTTTAGTCGTCAGAGGTGAATTAATGCCATCGAATGGAAACAAAGGTTCAAAGTAAACACTTGAAGCCACATTTCTGTACATTACTCAGTACTTTTTTAGAGACCTGTACCCATGCATCCAGAAAGGAAGCCCTTATTTCAGTGTCACATTTGCTTGTCAACAGGTGAAGAGGACACACTGATGCTGACTACAGGAAGCAGCTCCTGGAAAACTACAAATGTTATTTGTAAGAAAAAAGGTTGCTCAGATGTTTTCTGTGACCGACTGAGAACACAGACGTTTGGGGCACTAACCATCAGTGCTATGGCAATCAAAGTGTTTGGAGAAAAAAAGAACACAATTGTGGACAAATATGTCAAAGTTAACAGAGGATGCACTTTTCACTTGGGACTTCCATTTCTTCTGAATGCACGTCTGCTTTTTTATTTTTGTTCAGAGATGACTGGAACAAACTGGAGCTGGACACTCAACTCGTAACCGCCCCCCAAACAATTCAGCAAACAATCCCAGTGTGTCACCGAGAGAGATCACAGAAGGGGGAGTTATATAATGAGCAGGGTTCTGCTCGCACGGGGGAGGGCGGGGACACACTTCCTGCCGTCAGTCTGAATTTGTTGCAAGGCGAGGTCCGACTCGTACAGTGACTAACACACACAAGCATTTTTCCTGTGAAGGCATTCCACTGCAGACTGGTCAAAATGTGAAGTGTTCACGTTCGATTTGGAAAACCCAGATGGAGAGCTGCAACAGGACACGTTCAAATGGAAAATACATGCTGTGCATGCACAACACTTCTGAGCAAACAGACACACAATCCTCCCATTGTCTAGGACCCCTCCATTTGTGCACTCAATTAGCGCCCCTTCACCATCCCAGCACCACGAACAGGAATACAACCCCCACTCTTGTTCTCAGTCACTCCATCCACAAGCTGCCATAGCAACCCTCACAGCAAGGCTCGTCACGTCAACAAGACTCCAGACACATCTGACCGTCTGTGTTTCTGACGATTCCTCTCCCCCAGCCCCCTCCTCCCCTCCCATGGTCCATGTGGAGGTAAACACACACTGCAGCATCTGCTCCCCCAAGGTGACACCTGTGCAGCTGAAGGAATAAGACACGTCACCACATCTGATAGCTGGAAGTTCAGATTTTATTATGAGCCCTTCCATAACAGGAAAAAAAAAAGAAAAAAGAAATTACACAAATATATTTGTTTTTCTTCCCAACAGTTTGGGGGAAAAAGCCATTCAAAGCCTGAATGAAGTAAAAGTGTTAGTCTTACACAAGACAACCTGAAGTAGTTTGTGTCTTAAATGGCAGTTTTATCAGGGTACACAGTAAATACACAGACTGAGCTTTGCTCAGGAAGGACGAGTCAAGAGAGTGCTCGTGACACAGGTTCTGTTTCTGCACAATCACAAGTTTTCTAAATGTCCTCAAAGTTCATCTAAACACTTGTCATATTCAAGGGACAGTTTGGCCATTTTGAAGAAAAGTTATGTGGAAGAATTATCAGCAAACATCTTACCTGCTGCAGATAGCTCCTTGAACAGCCTCCGTTTGGAGAAACAGAGTTAAAGTCTGGTGGGACTGCAGAGCTGACGGCTAGTGCAAACATAAAGACCAAAGGGAACTGCTTTCATCTCAAAACAATTTAAATTTGTAAGATTTCATGAGGTTCCTGCGAACAAACAGACCTAATGCCTGTCCCATCCTAAAAATATCTACTCAGAGCCTCTGTTTCTGTCATTATATTTTATTTTGAAAGGGTTCTGGTGGAAACTATGATCCTGGGTGAGCTCAGCTCAGCTTTACTGCCAGAATATGTGCATCGCTGGCCACAATGAGCCACTGAACAGGTGAAAATTAAAGAATATAACACAGTTAGCAGCAGGACATGTTTCTGTAGCCAAAGCCTGTTTCATTACAGGGTTTGCTCTCAAATAGTCAAAGCAAAATGAACAACTGCATACATTTGAAGTGTTTTTACCTAAAATACATACCGATATCCGCTTTTTGATTTAATCTGGAATTTGATTATATTGAAATGAAAAGTAAAAGTTAGAAAATTCACAAGGACTGCTGAGGAACCTTGATTTGTTTGACAGACAGAGATCGGCTTTGGAAGTTGGTCTACTTAGACAAGTAATAATTAGCTTGTCCAGATGGTCCAAGTGGAACCACGTCCAAAATGGAGATTAAAACAACTTTGATTCTCCAAACTGAGGTGAAAAAGTGATCAACAGCTGGTACAATATTAATTGCTCATGATTTTTAGACAAATCATCACTTTAGAATGGCCAAAATACCCCTTTAACATGACTGTTCCTCATAGAAAACACAGATTAATTATTATACTGACAAACATAACACAAACACACACAAAAAAACAAACAAACAAACAAAAAAAAAAAAAACTGGGAATGTCACAGTAAAAAAAAAAAAAATCCTATTTAATCAATATTTCTATCCCCGATTCCTTTCCTAGACAAAATAAAAAAAAATACTGGAACATGTTTAACATAAAATAAAATTATCATTTGCAAAATTTGTCTGAGTGCATCTCTATAGCTACTATTAATGTAATACTTTTTGCAGCTCATTACAAATAGATATGTATCAAAATTACAAGTAATTTCTCATGGTAAATGACAGTAATGATGCAAACTACATTTAAATCTCAACATTAAGAGTTTTAAACACTGATTACAGTGAAATCAGTCATAGTCATCAATCAGTCCAACATTTAAACATGAGTGCAGGTTTTACGTATTTTCGTAATATAATCAAATTCTATGATGATGAAAGGAAGTTGCTCCAGATTTTCTGAAGGAATCAAGTATTCAACCAGAGGTCCACATTTTATGAAAATATAAAAATGAAAACATTAAATAACCATAAAGCTGCCCCCACCAAAAAATAATAAATTTGTGTTTGAACTTACAAAAAGATAAAAGCTTTGAAAATACCAATCCTGATGTGTAATGAACAGATGTGTCAAAGTTTTTTTTTTTTAATCAAATCAAAGATTGATGTGTGAATCTCATTGAAACAGTTGTAGTCTGTCCCCAGATTAACATTGGCTTTCAGTGCTGTTGCTATGGTGAGGGACATGACTAAAAAGGGTGTAATGCTAATAATTAGCACCCCCATAAGGCACAAAATAAAACATAATTTTTCCTAGCAAACAAAAAAAAAAAAAGAAAATGCAGCAGCAACTTTAAATTTGAAATAAACAACTTCAGCTCAGACCAAATCGCACTGCTGTTCATGTTTGCCAGTGGCAGACAACATTTCAGACCCCCTGTTGGCGTAAAGTTCAGAAAATTGCAATCACGTCCCAGAGAAACACTATTGATAATTGTTGGCAACGCTTTTTGTACCAAGTCTTAAAAGAAAGCGGTCTCGTATTATTCCAAAGTCATAAATCCGCAGCCGATGGTTACTAGATCTGGTTTGAAACAAGATCTACGTTTGCATGTGCACATTCATTTATCTTTTCCATTTGTTCACGAACCTCGGCACGCACACGTCATGCGTCAGGGTTTGTACCAGTTCATGGAGCGTCGCAGAGCCCTCTCCCACCCCTGGAGGACAGGGATGTATTCCTGGTTAGGGCTGACGGCCCCTTCCTTCTCAGTACCTTTGGGCAGGAACACCTTGTCTATGCTCTGCAGCTTTTTGAGCTCTTCGCGAGTTGTCCAGAAACCTGGAAAAGAGGCAAGCAAAATGAGTCGTGTAAGCTGGGGAAGTCCTTCAATGGTAGTTTGCCACCATTTTAAATGCTGTTAAATAATTAAAGGCCTAGCATTTTTGGAGTGCCTTTCATGCCAGAGTTTGCAACTAAGATAATCATATGATGAGAAATAACAGAATTGGAGCCTTGTAGTTAAAGCTTGAAAATTGGGATCAATAAAGTTCTATCTTATCTTTAAACTTTGCACAGTGTCACATGATGAGGCAAAATCTTGAGTGGTCTGTTAACACCTAAACATTTGTGTTGTGAATGACTTTCAGCCTTCAGCAAATGATATTTAGCTCAATTTCTTTAAAACCGAAATTTCTGTGAAAGCTTTGATCAGTTAGCTCTGACGGTGAATTACTGGTAGGGTGACGGCAAAAAGTAATAGACTGTAGAAAACTATCTGAGTTTCATTTAAATCTGTCCAGTGGGTAAAGTTCCTCTTAACTGCAGCTCATATCGACCTATATCGTTTTTAAATACTGATGCAAAAATCCTTGCAAAGGTCTTGGCAAGATGATTTTGTGGTCCCCACAACTGTATCACTTGATCAGACTGGGTTTTTAAAAAATCGTTAGGATGTCTTCAACATTAGCCAGCTGCTTGGTGTATTGTACACTCCCAGTCCACCTGGTCACAACTGTGATGAAGACATACTCTCTGCTGGAGGCTGAAAAAACGTTTGACCGGGCGGAGTGGGGCTATCTCTTCGAGACTTTGAAACTATTTAAATTTGGTCCTAAAAATCACATCATGGGTAAAGCTGATACTGTATACTGTACTGTACAGTATACCTCTCCAATGGTGGCAGTACACACTAACTGTAACATATCCAACCACTTCAAATTTCAACGGGGTATGAGACAGGGGTGCCTGCTCTTACCACTTCTCTATTTGTGTTAGTGAGAGAATCATTAGCTGTAGCTTTTTAGCAAAACTCCATCATTAAAGGCATAAATCGATTAGGTACAATCACAAAGTTTCTTTATATGCCGATGATATGCTTTTGTATATACTGTATAAGATACTCTAGCATTCCTGAGTTACTTACTTTGCTTCAAAAATTTGGGAGAATATCTGGCCAAAAGGTTTATCTTCAGAAAAGTTAGCTGAAGCCTGTGACCTCTATAGAAAATACAATTTTAGGTATTGTTCCATATAAAATTAGTTTAAAAAAATGTAAATACCTTGGTGTTTGGATAACACAAGACTGTAAGAACCTCTATAAAGCTAGTTAGCTACCTCTCATGGCAAACCTTAAGCAGGACATTGCTAGATGGCAAACCCTACCTCACACCCTGGGGGTGTAGAATAAACTCTGTGAAAATGAATGTTCTACTTAAATTTCTGTATTTGTTTTAGAGCCTGCAAATTTGTCTTACCAAATCATTCTTTACCAATCTGAACAGCCAGCTATTTGGAAAAGCACCCACGGATTGCCAGGAGGGTCTTGCACCTGCCCTATAGTCTTAGAAGCATGTCACTTCCTAATTTCATGCACTATTACTGGGGAGCTACTATCAGAGTTCTTCTATTGTGGTTAAGAAAGGATACACCTGTTCCCAATTGGGTGGCATTAGAGAGGGCCTCAATTAGATCCAGTTCCCCCTCTGCATTACTTTGCTCTCATTTGCCTTTTAAACAGTCAATATCAACCTACACTTCTAACCCAATTGTGATCTGGACAGTCAAGATCTGGAATCAGTTCAGGAGGACATGTAACTCCACAGAGTTACTGTTTGTGGCACCTGTGTCAAATAGTCACGTTTACTCCCTCATGAGCTGATATGGCTTTTGACACCTGGGACTTGAATGGCGTACATTCACTTTATGATCTCTATGTTGACGATAAGTTTACCTCTTTTGAGCAGCTGGTACAGAAGTTATACACTGTTCAGTTCATATCATGAGACCAGTTTGGACTCTCTTAAAGTGAAATGGGAAATGGACTTGGAATAACCCATATCAGACTCAGTCTGGAGAAAGATCATTCAGAACATTTATTTATCCTCTATCTGTCTGAGACACACTGTAACTCAATTCAAGGTGATGCACCGGCCTGGATCCTGCATGCTCTGTAAACAAACTCCAGCTATGCTTTTACACACATTCTGGACTTGTCCAAAGCTGTGGGGCTATTGGCAATCTATTTTTGAAACTTTGTCTGGGATATGTGTAAACACTGTGCACATGCCGTCACCATTCATTTCATTGTTTGGAATGGTCCTTGTGGATGCATCCTTCAGCAAGTACGAGAGGAATATGATTGCTTTTGGCTCTTTTCTAGCCAGGAGGCTTATTTATGCAGATGGAAGGATCTGAATCACTCAGAACACTGGACAAGAGAAGTTACATGTCATATCCATTTGGAAAAGATTATACTCTGAAAGGATATGTTGAGAGATTTTGGGACACTTGGCAGCCATTTGTATCTTATACTGAAAATATGTCTGTAGCCTGTTTAATGTATGCATGTCTGTGTAGCTGATCTGGTATGGGAGGTATAAAGTGGGAGGGGATTTTGTTGTATGTTTTTTTGGTGTGTTTTAAAAAGCAAAATCAATAAACACTTTGATTAAAAAAATGTCCAGTAGTTCATGAGATAATTTGCTAACACCACACACACAAATACACACTGAGATAGGCAAAAACATTTTTGCCCTCGGCTTCTGTAATGTGCAATATTACCTCAAACTGACAGAAAAATAAATGTATAAAGCTTTTGTCATGCTGTTCATTGATTGGGGTATTTTTGGTGGTGGTGGGGGGGGTCTTTAGGGCTGTGTTAAGAGCACAGTAGCAGCATCATGATGCAGTTCAAGAAGATGGGCCGAGGCCGTGCTATCGTGGCCCACTGATGAATAAGAGCATGGTGAGAGTGCCGGAAATCATCAGAGTTATTCAGAAAACAATAAAAATAAAATAAAAAAAACTAGTTGGTTATTTTATATGTTTGATTGCCTAAACACCTGAGGAGGTTTACCAGATTTACTGTGATCCAGCCATGTTCTTTTAGGTCATGGAGAGAGCAGAGGTCATCATCAAGAGTGAAGGGGGCACAGTTACTGATATCTACAATACTGTTCACTGATCCACTAAGATCTATTTATTTTAGAGGCTCAAGTAATAATATTTAGTCATTAACATCAGCATCTCTTAAAACAACAAACAACCCAAAAAACAGTCTTGTTTTTTTGAGATGGAATGACTAATGTGCAAAAACCAAATTATATAATGTGAAGAATCAAATGGAAAACAGCTTCTATTTGGACTTCAATTTGCTTCCACTGTCAGAGTCAGCAAAATAATAGGACTTCAGATCATCTCATTTTCAGATGAAAACCTGTCATGAGCTGAGATATATTTAGAGCAGAAAGATGTTGAAAGAAAAAAAAACATAAAAGTGTCAGAGCCTGATTCCTTCTGACAAAGCTGCCGCTTATCTCTTCTTTATATTAGTCTAACAGACGAGCAGATCTAACATCTGCACACAGCTGGTTATTTACTGCAGAAACCTTTTAGGAAATAAACTTCTACACATTCAGAATTCTGTTATAATGTGTTATAGAGGGTAAATAAAAAAATCTAATAAAAGTTCAAAACCTAATTAAAAGAAAAGCCTAGAAGAGACTGACTTCAAACTTTAATCGTAGATATGTATAAAATGATTGCATCCTGAGAGTTTTATTGAAATTATCTAGCGCATGAAATATTTTGCTAACACGACAAATACAAACACTCATACAGACTTTCGGTAACAGGCAATAAACATTTTTTTTAAATTTATTTATGCAAATGTAACACATGTGTGAGCATACCCGCTCCAAGTCCAGCCACAAACGCAGCCCCCAGACAAGACATCTCCCGGTGCAGAGGTCTGACCACCTTCCTACCAAACAGGTCTGCAGTCAGCTGCATGATGAAGTCGTTTGCAGAAACACCACCATCCACCCTGAGAGGGAGAGAAAGACAATCAATTTGCCCTGAAGATGTTTTATCGTTACAGTAACAGACGTGCTCCCATAATGTGTTATCGACACACAACTGAACTGCATTAGCAGAAGCACAGTTCATCAAAGTTCACTGTTACACCCAGTGTGCTGGATAAAATCCCATGATAAGTTGTCATGAGAAACCTCTGTAAACCATCCTCTGCTAACCTTTAGAGGCTGCTGTGGTTTAAAGGTAGGGCAGCCGACTTCGGACCAGAAAGTCGCAGGTTCAACTCCCTGACACACCCACATGTTGTGGTGTCTCTGAGCAAGACACCTAATCCCTAACTGCTCCCCAGGTGCTTACATAGCTGCCAGCTGCTCCACCTGGGTGTATCTCAGGTGTGATGGTGTGAGGATACAGACCTGCAGCAAGGGGAGGGGGTTCTAGAAGGTCTATATAGACAAATATGGGTTAAATGCAGAGAACTAATTTCATCATTGTATGGAAACATACAATGATGACAACACATAGCCGAAAAAAAAAAACCCAGTAAGATCTGAAGCCCCTCCTATACCATTCCTACATGACTGCAGGAGACAGGTTGAAACCCTCACCTGATCTTTGTGATCGGAATGCACGTCTCCCTCAGCATCGTCTCATACAGCTGCTTGTTTCTGAGACCATCATTGACAGAAAAACAAAGAATGAGGATGGAAATGTAAGAATGCTGAAAAATAAACATGTTGTTTAAAATGACCCACCTGAAGGCAACAGACTCCAGAATGGCCCTGACAAGATGGTTTTTGGTTGTGGAAGGTTTAAGGCCCATTAGGGAAGCACAAGCTCTAGGGTCATTCAACGGAGCCTTTAATGAAGCACACACAAACATGTCACCTGACAAAACTGACACTGGAATAATGATTTCAAGATTGTGTTGTCAAACGGTCTTTGTGCCATTGAGAGCAGATAAAACTTGTGTGGTGAGTGACTAGGCATAGCTGTGTGGACAACCACAAGGAAAATGATTTTCTAATCACATCTTTGCAAATCAAACCAAACATGCAGGAGGAAACACTTACAAGAGAGCCAGCTCACAATGGAGGGCAGAGGAATAAAATAAAAAGAGACAATCATGTTACAAAAACAGGGGGAAAAAAGAAAACCACGTGTTGTACTGACGGAGCAAATACGCCTCGCAAAATACTAGTGACATTAAAAATGTTAAAATGAGTGACACAAAGAGGAACGTAGTGTTTGTACCTGTAGACCACTGAAGGAAGGGACGAAGCACACGCCATCTGAATCACTCACACTGTACGCCATCGCACTGGTCTCTTGAACGTCAGAGAACAGCTCTGCAACACACGTGCACACAACCAGATTAGTTCTAATGAAATGTCCTAAAATGTATTTACTTGCATCCATCCACCCGTTATCTTTCACTTATTCCGAAGTCGAGTCGTGAGGGCTGCAGCTTGAGCAGGGAGGTCCAGACATCTCTTTCCACAGCCCCCTCTTCTGGGAGGACTCCAAGGCGTTCCCAGGCCAAACGAGAGACATAGTCTCTCTAGTGTGTCCTGGGTCTTTCCCGGGGTCTCCTCCCAGTTAGACATGCCCAAAGCACCTCCCTACGGATGCGCTCAGGGAACATCCTTACCAGATGCCCGAACCACCTCAACTGGCTCCTCTTGATGTGGAGGAGCAGTGATTTTACTCCCAGTCTCTCCCAGATAACTGAACTTCTCACCCTATCTCTAAGGAAGAGTCCAGCTACCCTGTGGAGGAAACGCATTTCAACTGCCTGTATCCACCATCTCATTCTTTCAGTCACTACCCAGAGTTTGTGACCACAGGTGAGGGTAGGAATGTAGACTGCCGATAAACAAAGAGCTTTGCTTTAGAGCTCAGTTCCCTCTTCACCAAAACGGACCAGCACTGAGTCTGCAATACTGCAGATGCTGCACCAATCTGTCCATCAATCTCATGCTCCATTCTTCTTTGACTCATGAACAAAACCCCAAGATACTTGAACTCCCCCACTTGAGGCAGAACCTCACCCTCAAAACAGAAAAGAGCAATCCACCCTTTTCTGACTGAGGACCATGGCCTCAGATTTGGAGGTGCTGATTCTAATCCCGGCTGCAAACCGCTCCATTGAGAGCTGAAGATCACAGCATGATGACGCCAACAGGACCACATCATCTGCAAAGAGCAGAGATGGAATCCTGAGGCTACCGAACTGGAATCCCTCTGCCCCCCTGGCTGCACCAAGAAATTTTGTCCATAAAAGTTATGAACAGAATGAGTGATAACAAGCAGCCCTGGTGGAGTCCAACACCCACCCTGAAGGGGTTCGACTTACAGCCAGCAATGTGAACCAAACTGTTGCACTGCTTGTATAGGGACTGAACAGCCTGTAGCAATGAGCCCCTAATCCCATACTCGTAGAGCACCCCCCACTGAGTACCCTGAGGAACATGGTCAAACACCTTCTCCAAGTCCACAAAACACATGTAGACTGGATGGGCAAATTCCCATGAGTCCTCGAGGACCTAGTGATGGTAAAGAGCTGGTCCAGTGTTCCACAGCCAGGACAGAACCTGCATTGTTCCTCCTGGACCTGAGGTTCAAGCAATGATCAGACACGTTTCTCCAGTACCCCCGGAAAAAAAAAAACTGAGGCTAAGGAGAGTTTTTTTTTTTCTTTTGACTGATCCCTTCTTCAGGGGTCGCCACAGTGAACTAACGCACGAAGACTTGGCAATTGTTTTTATGTGGGATGTCCCTCCTGACGCAACCACAGACCACAAGCTCTCACTGCACTCTGTGTGGAGCAGAGAGCTGCCATCTAGGATGTCCGGGGGAGCAGATGGTGGGGGTTAAGGACCTTGCTCAAGGACCCAGATTGGGGCAAATGAGGGTGGAGACCAATGGTGTAGCCTGCATTTTTGTAGTGGGTATACTGTGCTTAGAAACCAAAGTATTCTGGTTAGTACAATGTAACCATAAATTTATTTAGATTTTTAAGCAGATAGAACATTTTCAAATTTCTCTGACATTTATATTTGAATAAATGCACAACAAACTTTGTACAAAAATCCCTGCCCTCCCCCACCCCCACAAACACATATTTGAACATACAGCAAAAAGGTAAGAAAGACTAAAATCACCTAATTTCAACACCTTGAGGGAAAAAAAAAAAACTTTGGGCGTGCATTTGTATTTTTAGTAAAAAAAACAAACAAAAACAAAAAAAAAATAAAACATCCCGTTTACATTTACAGGTCTCTCTAGTAAATGAGCTCTTGAGGCTCAAGGGGAACTAACCTGCATAAATAAAGGTTGAATTAATTTGTTCACATGGAGGGCGAATCATTAAATGTGGACTACAGCAAGCCACTATGGGGTGTTACAACTTTGTGATTTCAATTTCTGGGTTCCAGTACCGTCTCTGTTACCATACATCTTGTTGGTTGCACTCAGTACTCACCCAGCTTTTGAGCCCATTTGATGGCAGTGCCCGTGTCTGCTGCATTCCCCTCTGCCAGATACACCACCTCTGAGCCCATCTTCCATCCCACAAGAGGATACAGACCTGCAGCAAGGGGAGGGGGTTCTAGAAGGTCTATATAGACAAATATGGGTAAAAATGTGTGTGTGTTGCTCCTAAACCTGCAACAGATGTATGTGGATTGCTCCCAGTGTTGATGTCCATGAAGGTGCCTGTTCCCATGGTGATTTTCACATCACCAACATCGAAGCAGCACTCTCCAAACATGGCTGCCTGCTGGTCCGCCATCTACAACAGAAGGTCAGGGGAATATTAGTGTGCGTGTGATAGGAGGTCTGGAAGTTTATGACAGAAATAAACCACTTAAAAAGGATAAAAAAATTCTACCATCTTGTACAATGTGGACTGTGGATCATAACATCTTGTGTCAGTAGCTCTCAGAACTTGGTTTCTCAGATCACACCATTGGTTGGGTCACTAACTATCTCTCAGACCAGAGGCAATGTGTTCAACATAATGGTACTTCTTCCAGTTATTTAATGGTTAACAACGATGTACTGTACCTCAAGGCTCAGTTTTAGGTCCCACCCTCTTCACAATCTACATAAAAAATGGGGTTTATTTTTCAGAAATAGATCATGTCTAACACTGAATTATAGGAAACACCTTGTAACTGTGATGTTCCTCCCATCCAATGATTACAGTGACATTATTTACATGAATGCCCCTACAAGCACCCTGCAGATGTTAGACGCTGTCTATCACGGTGCACTAAGATTCATAACTGGCTGTAACTACCACCACTGCACCCTGTATTCACTGGTTAACTGGACATCATTAACCTCACACAAACTCTCTCACTCGTACATTTTCATCTTTAAAGAACTACCTGGTTTGTTGCCTTCATACATCTCCTCCTACATGTCACTGTGTGAGTGCAGCTACAGCGTGCACTCTCAGGACATTATTACATGCAGTGTTCCCTCAGTGCAGACTGAACTAGGCAAAAAGGCCTTCTCCTACTCTGCTCCTGTTTCCTGGAATATCCTGAAAAAGATCTGAAGATCTCAACCTTGAGCTCTTTAAGTGGTTTCAAACATCTGTTAAGTTCCTGACAAAAACCAATGCAGACATGTTCCTGTTTTTAATAGGTCCCTTGTTTATTGCGAGTGTTTGGGACCACGTCCACCCGCGATAAGTGAAAAACCACAAAGTAGGGATACAGTAGTCCAAATTCAAGTTCAGTTGAAGTTCAGTAAACTTTGCCATGACATGGGCCAGGCTACAATCACACTCATTACCAGTTACTCCCAATCTCCCTCCTTAAATAAACAATTCCAATTTAAAAACTGTAACATTTTAAACAAACAATTCATGCAGCATGGATGATGAGGGTTAAAAGCCACAGCAGGAGAAATGTGTGCATGGCAGAGGAGATCAGCTGATCAGCTGCAGGAGGAAGCTTGTCCCCCTGCAGATGTGGGCTGCACACATGGTGCAAAATCCATCCATCCATTATCTTTTACCCGCTTCTTCCACTTTGGGTCATGGGGGTCGCCGGTGTCCATGTCCAGCAATCACTATGTGAGACAGTCTGGACAGGTCTCCAGTCCATCACAGGGCCACATAGAGACAAAAGAGACCACTAACCATTCTCTCTCACTCACACCTAGGGACAATTTAGAGTTATCAATCAGCCTATCATGCATGTTTTTGGTCTGTTGGAGTAAACTGCAGTACCTGGAGAAAACCCATGCATGCATGGAGAGAAAATACAAACTCCACCCAGAAAGGCACCCGGACCGAGATTTGAACCAGCAAACTTCTCGCTGAGAGGCAGCAGCTCTACCTGTTGTCCCACCGTGTTGCCCTGGTGCAAAATCATTTAAAATAATTTATTTTAAATAAATAATTGATAGCTCATCCATCTAGCAGCCATTTGTGTCATGTCCAATCTTATTTTGAAAAACCGTGATATAGCGAACCTTGAAGCAGTGAGGGACTAATGTATTCTACATCCGTTTACAACCTAGCTGTTTTTTTTTTTTTAAATACCATTTTCTTTCATTTGTTCTTCTCAATTTGTATGCTTTTTATGATTGTCCATTGTTGTCGTTGTTGTCCATTGTTGTCATCACTCTTCGTTAAAATCAGGTCCCTTTTGTAAATGAGTCGTCCCCGTCTTTATTTTATTCAGTCCATGGTGGTGGATTCCACCGCTGCCAGCCCCCATGTTTTTAGTTTGTTTTTTACATGCTGCATGTTTCTTTCACTTTTGCAGCTTAATGATAGTTTTGGGTTTCCTGTGACTTATTTGCAGTTTGACAAATGGTAGGAGCATAAATATACGCTCCCTGTTTTGTTGTTCTTTTTTTTTTGTAAATAATGACTTCTTTTGGGAATACAGTATAGCGTTTTGACATCACAGCGACTAGTCAACGTCGACTTTTATCATGTTGAAGCCGACTTTAAAAAATATGAAGTTGTGCAACCCCTACTGTAGAATAGATATACGTATGTAGGTTTAAGAGTTTAGAACATTGCAAGAGTGGGACGTTTTTATAAAGCCATCCATCCATCCATCCATCCACACCCCCCACCCCCCAAACACACACACACGTCTCTCTTGTAAATGAGTCCTCGAGGCTCAATGAGACTAACCTGTATAACTAAAGGCAGAATGACTTAATTAATACTAAAATAAATATAGCGTTCCTACTTTGCGGTTTTTCACCTACTGCGGTGGTGTGTGGAACGTAATCCCTGCGAAAATAGAGTGACTACTTAATGCCATCACATGCATCGTAGGTGATGACGTCAGGGCCATATGGTATATCAGGGCTGTACCACATGTTTTGTCAAGTGGGAAAAACCCCTCCACCTCCACCCTTGAGCTGCGGGACTCCTCCCCTTAGCCTGTTTACTTTTGTTCATTGCAAAGAGCCGTTTAAACGATTCAGATCGTTCGCCACCATCATATCTGTAATGGTAAAAGCAAGCTGTATGCTAGAGGAGGACAAACACGTTTTAGCTAAACACAAAGTCTTGCCTGACCTGTCTTATTATCAAGACTCTTATCAGGAGGAACACACCAAGTACAGCTGATTAGAGAAATCTTTCTTTTACAACATAATAGCTCTGACACGCTGGCAGAAACAAGCCAGCAGGTTACTGTGCATGTTCATTTACAGTAATAACACAGATAATGGACTGTACAATGCCAAGATGTCTACTCACCACAGACATAATGGGAATGGACACTCCAAATATGGATGGGTCTGTGGAGCCAAAGTTATGGCTGATGCATGATGAGGGAGAAAGCAGAAGAGTGATTATCTAACCCCGACTATTGGTACAAACAGCAGGAACACAACTGAGACCACATCATTTATACTTAACATTTAGAATGAACATTTATGAGACAAAATGAATATTTCTAAAGTGGTACATTCATTAAACTTCAGAATAAATTAAACTCCCAACAGTTTCACTGATTTAGTTCAGCTAAATACGCTAATCTTCAAACTGTGTGGCATTTTGAAGGTCAGCAGGTTATTTTTAAGTTTAATTATTTTATTAGCGCATATTTTGATCGTAAAATCGATTTTAGAACAGAAAAAAAAAAACTTGTATACCAAAACTAACATTTAATGGGACATTTTAGGCTGTTTGAAGTGAAGTTCTGAGTAAAACTTATGAATAATTTATACGTTTCTTAATGTAGATAGCTGTTTGAATGACCAGTTTGGAGAAATAGAGTTTACCTCTGACAGGACTGATGGGCTAATGGATATTCCGAGCCAGGCCAAGACAAAAGTGCATCAGAGGCATCCTAAAATAACTCAAGTCTCCATATTTTTAATAGTGGTTTATATGAACTTTGCTATTCAAACTTCACATCCCCATTAGCTTAACATTTCACAATTATTTTTGCACAAGTATTATAAAACTTCTGCCAGAATTGACCTCAGATTCTCAATTTATGCACTAGCAAATAATTAAAGTGTCTGTAAATTAAAGACCTACTAATCTTTGAAGATGTGCATATCACTAACCTACTTATGCCAGAGTTTTAGACTAAGATAATCTCATGCTGACAAAACGCAGTTGTAGTAGTTTCAGTTCAACTTTGAACGTAATATTATAGTGAATGACTCTGAGTTTCTGTAATGTCATGTTTTAGCTCAATGTCTTTAAAACTGAGAGTCAGAGACTTTTCTGTGTTAGCTTCTGTCAGTTAGCTGTGGAGGCCATCTTAAATTGGATTTTTTTTTTTAATTGGAATGACTCCAAGGGTTAATGGTTGATGTGCATCCAGTAATTACGGTACTTTGTGAAAGAATCGTTAATGTAAATTTAGTTTATGAGATATTATGCTAACAGACAGACACTAGCATGCACAAACATGGGCAAAAACCTTATTTGTTAACTTTGCCTCTTGGTGGTGGGTGACAAATGAGCAATTCAAGGTGATGTAAAATGTATTTAAAATAATGTTTTCAGCAATCCACTTTAGTCTTGGCTATTGGACATTCATCTGTCCTGTCAGATCAAAATTCCTTTTAGACCTAAACTCCTAAACGAACCTAAACAGATGTTTAAATAAGGTGATAATTGTTCACAACTTTTTTTTTTTTTTAAAGAATCAAGAATATCTGACGTATCTCTTTAAGAAAATTATCTCCTGGACTTGGTTAAAGCTTTTAGTGTCTTTGTTAATGCTCTTAAATCAAAAACAACTTTACTGGCCTGAAGATGATTAGAGTGCACCTTAAAGTAGACTCACCCTGTGTTTTCTACTTTAGGGAATATTGAGAGAGGTAGAGACACAAGAGAAGAAAGAAATCCACTCCAACACAGCTGCAAAACAAGTCACAGTATGAAACAGAGAAATTGCATTTCCTGCTGAAAACTTACCGCTGAACAAACTAAAGCTTCAATTAAATGCACAAATAGCTGAAAAAGGTGAAACATAGAAAGAAAAAACTGAAAGGAGCACAAAGAAACAAACAAAAAAACTGCTGAAAAATAACTGAAAAACACAAAGCGAAGTTGAAATTAGCAGCATAAAAATCTAAAATAAAACAAATAAAAAAAAACATTGAAATAAGCAGAAAAAAGATGAACTGAAAAGAAGCTGTAATCAGAATAAAGAGAAAAGTGCAGATAACTGGCTAAAAAGATAGAAAAGTTGAAATAAGCATTCAACCTGAATTGTTAACATTTCTATCTTAAAAGGTTAACATTTTAGAGCGGTTCAAAGAAAAGGGTGACCTATGATCTTGATCTTTGACCTTATGACCCCATCAGTGGTTAATTTGAGCCGGATCCTGCCAGAACAAGATCTGGGAACGCACTCATTTTGACTGCTCGGATCCGGCAACTCAAATCTCCGCCCCTAAAAGTCCACAGTCATCATGCATTTTAATTGTGAATATTTATTAAAAGTACAACGAGACGAGACGTTGCCTAGTCGAGCACGCACTCCTGCCAGCAGAGACACAGACTGCATGTCCTGCGGGGAGCGTCTTCATCCACTTTCAGCTGTGCACCCTGCAGACTTAACGCACAGAGTCTCCAGACAGCTCTGCAGGACGCGCGCACAACTGCTGTTGGAACTATTACATACATTACTGTGGCGCATAACATTTCAGACATAATAAATAAGATTACAGTAAAAAAATAAATAAATGAATAGAGTGAAAAGTTTGACGTGTATTCACATCACGTATCAAAACAACTGCACTAATTTGTCAAAATAACTGATGAAAATGTTGAAAAGACAATTTATTATTTAAAATAAATGGATGGAGTGTCCTTAGCTGGACAACTGAGAACTGAAGCACCTGAAGGCAGTGGTGATTGAGATTGAAGCAGAACAACACGCACGACTGAATTCAGCACTGTGTGTGTGTGTGTGTGTGTGTGGGGGGGGGGGGTGTAGGACACGACAGAATCGGCGTTGGTTTCACACACAGTCTTGTTAATTGTTGCTGCTCTCTTAAATAGTAATTTCAATTTATCCTTTTAATTTATACAGGTTGTCAGTCTTATTGATTTACAAGAGAGACCTGTTTTTAATCAATTTAATAATAATAAATTTAATAAAATGTTTACAGATGTTTAACAACCTGTTCAAATGCACCAAAATGCAGGAAATGGCATCTCTTTTATTCCAAATTTTCTGGGGGAGGATCCACGGACCCCCGGCCAGACCACCTGCAGTTTGTGTTCCGGCATCAACTGGTTTACAAATCAAGCCCTGCCTAAAATCATTACAGATCTTTGACCCATGAGGTGTCCAGCTGTGAAGTTTGACATGTCTATGTTAATTGGTTATCAGGGTAAAGTTATGTCAAGGAAGGGGCAACCTCTAACCCTGACCTTTGACCCCGGGACCTTTAAATGTACAGGGATAATTGGTGACTTATCAGGTGTCCAGCTCTGAAGCTTGACAATCCCACTTTAAACAGTTTGAGAGTTAGAGCTTGAAGAAGAAATGCTCCACAGATGGACTGACAGCTTGTCAGCTTTGGCGGCCATTTTGAATTAGCCTTCAGCATGTGTTGGAGATCACTCTTGACTTCTAACACACCAAATTTTAGATCAATATCTTTAGATTCAAACATCCATCCATCATCTTTATCCACTTCTTCCTTTTCAGGTCATGGGGGTCACTAGTGCCCATGTCCAGCAGACACAGTGTAAGAGGCGGGGGCTGGACATGTCTCCAGTCTATCACAGGGACACATGGAGACTATTTAGAGTTACCAATCAGCTTAACATGTATGTTTTTGGTCTGTGGGAGGAAAGCGGAGTACCAGGAGTAAACCCACGCATGCACGGAGAGAACATGCAAACTCCACCCAGAAAGGCCCCTCAGCTGGTTTCAATCCAGCGATCTTCTTGCTGAGAGGCAACAGCTCTACCAACTTAGCCACCGTGCCGCCCTAGATTTAAAGATGAAACTAACATAAACTGAAATGCTAACAAAAAAAAAAAAAAAAAAAAAGAAGCTCATATTAGCAGAAAAACAAGTAAAATTTAATGAACAAAGTTGAAATTAGCAGAAAGAAATTAAAAGTATCAAAAACACACGGAGCATAAAAAGCCTAAATTAGCAGAAAAAGCCCAAAAGGAGCACTGAACTGCTGAAATTAGTAGAAACAGAAGAAAAGGTCAAATTGAGCAGTAAAAGGTTGTGAACAGCACAGAAACTTTGACGGATGTGAAAAGAGCTCTGTTCATTGAAAATGAGAACAAAAATGGTCAAATAAAGTTAAATATTTATAAAAGTAAAAAGTGCACAAATCTCAAAATCCATAGGAGGAATGCCCTTAATGAGCCGAGCGTTTTGACAAATGGATCGTTGATATAGTTCAGACATTACGTACAAAAAAAACAAAAAAAAAAACCCAAAGAAAAATGGCTCTCAACAGTGAGAATGCTTAATAAGAGTTCACACAATGAAATAACACAAGCCCACAAAACAAACTTTACAAAAACAGAATAAAGTGTAAACAAGTACACACCTGATATGTGTCAAAGATCCCTGTTGAACTGGCATTAGAGTAATCTGTGGCATGGACACATCCTAAAACAGACAAACAATAATTATGTAACTAACATATGTATGAAGTCCTGGCTGTTTTATTTTTCTACCTCCTCTCTCTCAGAGGGGTGAACTGAAACATTCCTGAGAAGTTTAAGCAACCAGTGAAGCAAGAAGATTGGAAAGACAAGGAGCAGGAATCTGACTGAGTCTTAATATCCTGTTGGACTCCACAGCGTGGATCACACCGTGCAGCTGGACATTTCAAAGACTCTGAGCTCAAAGATGGAGGTGGCTGGACGCAATTACTGCCACCAACCTTTTGTTAGTTTGAACAGGAGCCAAGTATCTATTGTTCCGAAGCAGCAGTTGCCTTCATCGATTGCTTGACGAACCTGGAAAAAAAAAAAAAAAACATAAAGATGAAGTGGGGGTGGGATGAAGCATACAGCACATCCCTGCTGTGACTTAATGACCCTTCTTGTGTTTAGTGCCCAGCAGGTTCATTCTGAAAATAAACCCCATTATATAAAACGGCTTACTTTCATCATTTATGTGCGTTTCATGTTTCGCCGCAAATGTCTGCTGATAAAAATTAGTTGCAATAGTCACTTTCTCAAAATTTCACCAATTACACTGTAAAAAAAAAAAAGATGATTCAGTAAACAATACGTCTCCAAACAACCTCAATTCTAAAAATAATAAATAAATAAAAAAGATAAAGAAAAACAGCATGCAACACTGTGCAATCATAAAATCAGTATTTTATTAGCAATGGAACAAAGTGAATCAGATCAAATCAGAAATGGCCTGATTTTTAAAAATTATTTAAAAAAAAAAGTTTTTTTTTTTTTTTTTTTTTAATGACAACGCATCTTGAACAAGTTAGGACAGAGGCAACAAAACAGCTGGAGGAGCATTTCACAACTTATGAGGCTAATTGTCAACAGGTCTGTATGAGAACTGGGTAATTAAAGAGTACAGTATTTTAGAGATGTTGAATCTGTCAGAAGTAAAGATGGGCAGAGGTTCACCAGTCTGTGAAAGACTGTGTCTAAGAACAGTGGAATAGTATCAGATAATAGGGATTTAAAAAGGAAAATTGGGAAGGCTTTGAATATACCACCAACAATTGAAGGATTCAAGGATTCAAGTTTCTTTATTGTCATTCACATCACATGTGGTACATGAGGTGAACAAAACTATGTACACAGAGTCCCAGTTACACCCAAACAAAAATACAAATTGTAAAGAAAAAAAAAAACTGTAGTAAGATCCAAGACATGAAGTAAGAAATATGCTAAACTAAGAAAAAACACTAAGCACTAGTACAAAACAATGAGCCAAACAACAGCAGCACGAACATGAGTCTGTGTGAGCAGATGAGGACGAATGAACACAGCTAGGGCTGCAACAACGAATCAATAAGATCTATGATTAAAAGCGTTGGCAACGAATTTCATTATCGATTCTTTGTGTCACACGATTACGCGTCTTTCACGGTGCTGCGGAGCCGTTTTGTTCATGGGCGCAGTGCTGAATAAAGTAAAAAAAAAAAAACTCAGCAGCGTGAGTTGAACAGAGCGAGGGGGGGAGGCGGATGCAGAGCAGAGGCGGTGTTTTCAAAGGAAATTAAGTCCATTTTACAAATGACCAACGCAGAGAAAACTGTTCGACCCAAGTTCTCCAAAGTGTGGGAGAACCTGACGCTTCACTAAGATAAAAAAAAAAAAACTGCGCAACATGCAGCTTTGAAAAGTGACGACACGACACGGGAGAACCACGGAGATAAACGTAAACATGACAGAGCCGTAAACTAACTTCACCACGATGTGGATGAAGGAAGAGCAGCAGGTTAGTCTCTACACATTAAACCACATTTGTTCTGTTTCAAAGTGAGAAAACGTAACGTCAATGTCTCTGGGAGCTGAAGCTGCTGCTTGTTTCTTAGCTGTGACAGTGATAGAGAACGTTTTTAAAAATCATTTTCACCCTCTATCACAGACCCGTCCCGGTCCAGCCACCTACTGGGATCTGGGTTTGGCCTTCATGATCACGCAAGGCCAGGGTCCAGTCAATGACCTTCTGCGAGTCAGCAGCTCATATGATCCTCCGCAGTGACCAGCAGAGCTCGGAGCACGCAGAGCATGCAAGGCCAGAGCCCAAGCCCTGAGTAGGCAGCACAAGGATCTTCCGTGGTGACTGGCGGAGCTTGGAGCCAGGGAGATGACACCCTGCATGGCCGGAGGGGGCTCCAAGGCTCCGGTGGAGAGGACCGGAGAGAGTCGGGCTTCGGCGAAGTTCCATCTAACTCGCTCTGAATTTTGTCATCAGCCACCAAGCACAAAAAACGCCTGCCCTTCAGCAATAGACCGCAGTGTTTTCATTGTTTTTAAAATCTTTAAAATACAGGTAGGTCCAGTCGCTCATCGAGTCCAAACACTGGCAATTGCAAATGGCGGATCTAATGTTTAGAAAAATTCTCAAGCCCCTCTAGTGACTCCGCCCTCTGACCAATCAGTGACTGAGTGTTCTGATGTCACATTTTGGTGCCGGCTCGGCTCGCTTGGTACCCTTGAGAAGAAGGGACCAAAAAAAGTGCCAGTTCCGTGAAAAAGTGATCAAAACTGTACCGAAACGAGTCGAGTCATGCTGAAGAGGAGCTATGGAAAAGGGGGTTTTGCTGGTATTTTGAATTTTTATTTTTGTTATAAACCAAGCAACTAATCTAAGCATGTTTTAATTTGTCATCCCAGGTTCAAGATTTAGATGACATCAGTCCATGGTTCATGTCAGTTTCAGGAACTAAACCTGTCCAATCAGATCTTTTCATTTTTCTCCTAAATCCAACATTACACATGTTCCATCCATACATAGTCACATGATGTCACTGACACTCAGCAGGACTAATATCCCATTAAACCACATTTTCATGTTTTACCTTCTAATTCTTGATTTGAAAACTAGCTCCTTCAGCCCTGTTTATAGACTCAGTGGCATTTAAATGTTGATATTGTTTCCACGAAAGCAGACGCTTTGGTGTCATGGCTTCCCATGCCAGAGGAGAACAAAATACTTTTTTAAAATTATTATAATTATTATTATTATTATTATTATTTTTACTTTTTTGACCTGAGAAGTAAAAAGTCAGGCTCCTCCTTCAGTGTCCATCAGCCAGTGTCTCTATGTTGCCAGCATCGAAGACAAACTTGATGCCATTTAGGAATGTTACGACACTCATCTTAGCAGACAGAATACTTAAACCAGACCTTAAAAATAATAAAACTAGGATACCCCCTCACACTCCTCCTTCATCCTTTTCACTTGGAATTGTGATAGACAGTGTAGACACTGAAGGAGTTGATTATCTCTGTCCCACCAATCCAAGGACACGTCTTTTCTCAGGCTCTTTGTCCTCTCTTTGTGTACAGTTGCTGACTGCACTCCCCCCACCCCCAACACATGACACAATAAAGTGCTTGAACACTGAGGGAAATTACAGATGTTTTCTGTTTATCCTGCCATGAAACTCTGGAATGTAAGACCGTTTATTTATTTATTTATTTATTTTTGTTTGGTTTTTTTCCCTGCTAAATCTCAGTCTGCCTCTCCAAGGACAGTCTTCTTTTCAAGGTTTCGGGGTTAAATCGGCTTGTTGATTCTGGTTCTGAGCTTCTTTAATGTGGCCCCTTTTCATCAAGCACAAGACTGCTGTCTGCCTTTGTGCAACGAGAGCATACTCACAAGAACAGTCGTTTCCCAAAAGAGCGTTGCTCTGAAATACATCATCCTTATCTTGTAATGGCATGATGGAGTGTAACTCGTCTTGTGAAAGTCCTTTCAGTTAGGAGTGTGTTCATACCGTGTTAAAGCATGTCTACATGGCAGTGTTTACAGAACGCTGTCAGCCGGGCTGTAAGGTGACACATTAATAACTGCCTTAAAGATAGGTCATCTCAGTCTTCACTGAGTGTCATTTATAAAAAAAAATATTAATAACAAGGCATTGTTTCTAGAAATGTTTCCATCCACACAGACAGAAAATGACTCTGTCAAGAAACAAGAGCAGAAAGCTTACAGGTACATGTTGAGTATAAATCAAAGTCTATTTAAAAAACACTACACAGCTCACCCTTTCTTTCTTCAATGGCAGTTCAACTTTGTGTCAATTCCTCTATTGGAGCTCTGGGACCATCAGGGTTCTGTTTTGAGGCAGCTGTTCCTAGGACTGCACTCTTCTGTACAGAGATCTATGAGGTTGTTCCTGGGATCTGTTGGAGCCACGCTTCCAGTTTGGGGGTCACACACTGAACACTCCAATGCCCCTGACTCTCCAAAACATCTTTCTTTCAGTCCTTGCAACTTCTTTAGCTTCTCCTGCTCTATCTTCCACACAGAGGTGATTCAAGACTTTTCGCTCTGGAACCCAGTTTCACAAAAAAATTTACCTCTTAAAACACTTTCTGTTTGGATTCAAGGCTGAATGAATAAAAAAATTGTATATATCATCACGTGAAACATTCCATTGATGGCGAGACCAATGTTCCCTCTAATGTTTCATGTGTCTGGGCAAACACACAAGCTCCCTGAGCGCACTGAGAACCACTGTGAGCAATATCAGATGTGCACGCTGTGGTCACACATCAGTATCACACCTGTTCAAAACCTGGGATCAAAGCAAGTTGTATGGCTTTTTAAAATATGCAAATTACAGCAGCAATTTTCATTTGTTTACATTTAATATAAGTGATTTGGCCACTTCAAATGAAAAAGACAATTTTGTTGTTCATGAGATCAGAGTCAGTCAGAGTCAGAGAATCTTTATTGTCATTCGCACCACATGTGGTACATGTGATGAAACAAGATTATGTACACAGGGTCCCAGTTACATCCAACAATACTGTATAATGTAAAAGAAAAACGGTAATAACATCCAAGATATGAACTAAGAAAAACACAAACTAAAAATACACTAGCACTAATGTCATAGAAAACATTACTCCAAACAGCAGCACGAACATGAGTCTGTATGAGCAGATGAACATGAACAAACACAGCAGCATGAAACAGATTTTTGTCAGAGTCCTGCTTGGGTCTGGGTAAGGATCCTGCTCTGGAAGAAGTTTAGCAGCGCAATGGCAATTGGTGTCAGAAGCACGTCTGGAATGTGGGGGGAGCACACTGGTATGGGGGGTCTGGGGGTCCTCCCTCATAAAATTTTGAATAAAGTAGATGCCATTTCCTGTATTCTGGTGTATTTTAACGGTTGTTTAACATCTAGTTTTACCTACATAAGTAACACTTGATTGAATTACAATTTTAGAGTTAATGGCACAACAAGAAGTAGCCTGACCAACAGTTCTCCTTGTGTGAATAGAACACACTCCACTTCTCTCACTCATCCAAGTCACAGCCTAAGAAACAATGTGTAGCATAAGTTAAGTTTTAGGGGGAAAACATTCACTAGCCAATATGAAATGATAATAATAATCACTCCTTCTTACCAATGGCCTAGCATAAAGCAATATGATCATCATCCATCATGTTTATTAGTAACTTAAAATACCTAATTAAAACTTCAATAGTGGGCTAGGTCTACTGTAACATTACTCAGTTGTAGGGTCAGGAGACAAACATGTAGCATTAACACAGTATGAACAACATTCAGGAATTGTTTCTATAAAAACATTATCAAATATTTTATGTGATCAGTAAGATCGCTCCTCCCAGAAGGAAATGTAACTGAGGGTGAGCTAACCTTCGACAAACTAACAAAGAAAGCTGTATTGAGGTAGTGAAGCTCACGGTATTACCTGAGGCATTTAGTGAGGCATTTATGCCTTATTAACCAATATTTAAAAGAATCTGAGCTGCTTATAACTTAAGTTAGTTACTGCCGTGGATGTTTTCATGTTGCAGAGCAACACAGGGCAAGAACTCACAGTGAAATTCAGTATGTAAGAATGTGAATTTTACATTACACAACTTATTAAACTTCTTTTTCTTCTTCTTAGGCTTTTCCCTCGTAAAGGTCCACTGACATGATGTTTGAACTTTGCATAAAATGGCACAACATATATATCTTGTATCATTGAACTATGTT
>JARVGV010001740.1:14423015-14434975 GCA_031762435.1 Hypsolebias longignatus | reverse complement strand
TAATCAATGGAGGGAAGGAAAGTCACAGATACAAGGTGTTTCCTAACATTCAGTGTTAGACATGATCTGTTTCTGAAAAAGAAACCCAGTTTAACTTTCAGTTTCTTTACTATGTTTTCCATGTGGAGTTTAAAAGAGAGATGCGAGTCCACCAAGATACTCAAACATTTATAGGAATCAATAGAGACACCATTTGAGGATAAAATAAGGGGAAGAACTGCTGGGACTTACTTGCTTGACAATAAACAACTGTGTCATATCACCCCCGTCTGCAGTGAATCGGTCATATGTGAACACGTGTTTAATAATTTATTACCTGTCATCACCTTTGGTTAGGGTAGCGGGGTGTCCTCCTTGGAAAATAGACCAGGAAACACTGATTGATGTTCTCACCTACAGTCTGTCTCCCAAGTTGGGAACAATGCGCACACAAGCCGTATATTAGACAGGACGACCCGCCCTGCTCTGATTGGGTCAAACTGTGGCTCTGGTTCTTTATTTGTTGAAAGCAGCGTCAGTTTAATCCGATTGGATCACTTTAAAAAGATAACACAACATGCCCACCTGTCATTTTTAAAGATGACAAATATCCATAGCTTCCAGATTGCAGGAAGTACTGTTCTCTTATACTGTACTTTATCTGAACTTTATATGTTCCGTCTAAAACAGGTCTCTCTTTTAAATGAGTCCTTGTGGCTCAATGAGACTAACCTGTATAAATAAAGGTTGAATGGAGAAAAAAAATAGCAGCAATGATGAACTTGTCCATGTCAGTGTCACTTGATTGTTCATCTTGAGGCAAGATCTGGTTGTCTGAGATGAAAATAGGTCGTCTTGGACAACTGGAAACGGCTTATGTCGACCCCTGCTACAGTGCAATAGTGTCAATGTTATGAACGAGATCATTATTGATGGACACATCCTGGAACTTGAAGGTTGGTATCTGGTCCTCATTGTCCCCACTTTTGCGAAGAGTCTGTGGATCAGATTTTAACTTCCTGTTGTTAACGATCCATTCTTTAGTTTTTGTTGTTCTGTGTACACTGCACTGACATCTGTCTGTGAAGTCTCTTCTCCAGAATTATTTTGGTGATATGTCTGTAGGGCAACATAATTAGAAATTTTTGAAAGTCCAAAACTTTTCATGAGAATTACGGTAATGAAGCATTGCCATACAGTGCAATAACAGGCACCACACCCTAAAGATGACACACCTGAGCATTTAGGGACAAATGGAAATAGTATCATGTATTAAGTTTAGTTGACAGTTAAACTTTTTGTTGTGAAAATCAATTTACTGGAAAAGGTTTTTAGGATCAATCATCCAGGTAGATAACAACAAAAAAGGTTAAATCATGTCATCTGGACCGTTTTCTTTGGGTTGGCAGACCACAGACTGACTAAGTCCTCCAGATGGGGGACGAAACATTTCTCACTTAAAGAAACTGGTCCAGATGACACAATTTAACATTTTTTATTGCAATTTACTGATTTTATTTATTTATTTATTTATTTTTTTTATAAAATAAAGCAAAAACAATTCATCAAATTACATGTAGTTTTTCATATTTGCGTGATTGAATTGGTAAATAAAACATTTTAATTAAATTTTTTTTGGTGATATACAATGTACTGATTTAACAACAATCTAAATATAATGGCAAAAATTGCAACCTTGTCATGCACCATTGCTGAGACTGAAGGTTGTGGAGGGGTGGAAGCCTACTCTGACATTCTTTGACCCAGTAGCAGATGATATCTGGCAGTCCTAAACCTTTTAATGTCTGTTACAGGCAGAACTTAAATCTAAGAAGAGCATCCTTGCATTGCTCCCCCTGGTTCGAAGCTGTTTGGAGAGCTGTGATAATGTCATTTTATGTGGATATGACGTTAGTTCTCTACCAAGAATGTTGTGAAATAAACACATTTGTCAACGTGCCTTGGAGCAGCAGCCATTCTTTCATTCATATTAGTTTTTTGGATACTATACAGTATATGTCATCTTGGCTGTATAAAAGTTGCAATTTCTGTTGTAAATTTAAACACTTCTTAAATATCGCATGTACTGCTTTTATAGCTCTCGTGATTATGAATCAAACAGATTTTCTGTTTCTTACAGTAAGTAGGAAGAGAAAGAGCGACAGCGAGTCTGAAACTTCCCCATCAAAGACAACAAAGCCCATTAGAGATGGTAGGACCTCATTCTCTGACAGACTGACACCTGCTCTGTTATTAAGGTTGTCTATTATTCCTGATGAGGTGCCACCTTCACTCATTTTACTGCCATATTCTCTTGCAGACTTTTGTCTTTATGTTGGCAACCTGAACAACTGGAAAACGTCTCAGGAAATCAAAGATTCATTAGCAATGTACTTCATGACCCACAGCCTTCTGTGTCAAGAGATCAAGTTAGATCCATCCCGGTGAGTAAAAGTTGATTTTCAGTGATGAGTTCTCAATTTGGTAAATATTCCTGCCACATGAAACTAAAAACTTTTTTTTTGTTGTAATTATAGAAAACATGCATTTGTGGATATGGCCTCAGAAATGGACTTGAATAAAGCTTTGGCGTTGGATGGAGAGGAAATCCTTGATAAACCTATGAAGATCGCCAAAGCTAAAGTTAAAAGCAACGACGAAAAGAAGGTGAAATGTCCTAAAGCGAAAAAAGAAGGTAAAACAGTTTCTACATCTTTTTCAAAGACACTAAAACCTTAGTTTTTATTGAAATGTAAAACAAGTGATAATTAGAAGCTCACAAACCAAAACATGGATCTTGTCTAACAAGTCAGGTCCTTTACGTCAGGTGCTCTGGATGGATTCTTCTTTGTTGAAACATTTCATCTTTTATCCAAAAGACTTCTTCAGTTTGAGATGCTGCAACAAACTCAGGGGCCGTTTACACGGCTCATATTTTGAGTGAATCTGCAGCTTTCTCTCTGCGGTTCTACTGAACTGGGGGACTGGATCCCAGTGTCCTTCTGTATGTTGCGAGAGTTTCAGAGAAACTGACACGTTTAATTTCTACAATGGTGTCCCAGTGGCTTTCAAACCCCAAACACATTACAGCAAGGACTGGTCCATCCCAAAGATCCAGTTCCCTGACACAAACAGAGTAATAGTGTGTATGTTCAGAGCCAGGAGGGTTGTGATCAGTCTTATATCGGGGAAACTAAACAGCCACTGGCCAAAAGGATGGCCCAGCACGGAAGATCTACATCATCAGGCCAGGACTCTGTGGTCTACATTCATCTCCAGGCCAGCGGTCACTCTTTCAGGGATGAAGATGTTCACATCCTTGATAGAGAGGAACGATGGTTTGAGAAAAAGCCAAATTTGTGAAGATAACCCATTCTTCATTAAACGGGTGGAGGCGTCTGTGTCCAACTGTCCACATCTTACAATGCTGGTATTGCTAGTTTCACGCAGCCCTCTGAATAGCAAGCGGCCATCAGAGCACTAGTGATCAATCATTAGGCTGATGGTCCTCTTTTTGCATGTGAACAACTAGTTTTGGCTGTCACCAACAAACTGGTTGATCCTCTAAGGCAGTGGTTCCCAACATTGTTCCTTGAGGGACACCATTCTTCATGTTTTAGTTGTTCCCTTCTCCAACACACCTGATTCAGTGATTCAATTACAGTACTTCCTCTCGTTCTGCAGAAGCCACCCAGTTATTAAAATCAGTTCTTAGCATGAAACAACTAAAACATGCATGGTGTTCCTCAAGGTTGGGAACTCCTGCTCTAAGGTGCTATTTATAAGATGGAGTTTGTTGCAGCACATCAAACTGAAGAAGTCTTTGATAAAATATGAAATGTTGCAAGAAGAAGAATCGGTCCAGAAGTCCTGACTTATCCTTGTTAGATGCATCTACCTGGATTATTGAGCATGCATTAGGATATGGATCATCTTGCTTTAATTGTTTCTGCAATATACAGTAGTCTAAAGTAAATGCAAGTTCAAGAGTCACTGCACCCCATACTGTTGCACAACTTTCAGTTTTGAAGTGACTTTTCATACATATGTGGTAACATTAAGAGCCAATACATGACAGCTGATAAAAGAACCTGTCTGTTTTTGTCAGTCAAAGATGGCAGATGTTTGTTCTTGAAGAATGTGCCATACAGCGCTACAAAAGAAGACATCAAGAAAGTCTTCCACAAAGCTATCGCCGTTCGGTTTCCTGGTGGAGCCAAAAGTCCAGATAAAGGGTGAGAGCCCCCAAACAACCCACTTTATTGTTTTCTGTCTTATGTCAGTACCTGTTCCATCTAAACATGATTTGTCTCGAACAGCATCGCCTTTGTGGAGTTTCAAAATAAAACGATTGCTAAGAAAATGCTTGGTAAAAAACGCAGTGCAAAGATCCAAGGTCGGGATGTGATTGTTGATACTGTAGGAAAAAGAAAGGTTCCTAAAGGTTCTGCTGACAAGAAGAACACACAAGGTATGTAGCTGTTGATGAAGTGACAATTAGCTGAAGTAATGTTATGTATTTGAAACTGCTTTTTATCTAATAATGACACACGTCCTGTGTTTCACAGCTGCTCCTCCAAATAACATCTTATTTGTAAGTAATTTGCCTAAAAATGTGAGCGAAAATCAGCTGAAGAAAATTTTTAAGAAAGCCGTCCGTATCAGCATACCGGTACCTCAAGTCAAAGACAAACCTAAACGGTAGGTCTGCACACCGATTTGTTGGGATTATTTTTATTTACTTATGAAAACCTGTGAAAATTCTCCAATTATTTTTATTTCTCTGCAGATATGCCTTTGTTGAGTTTAGAACGGTGCATGATGCTAAGAAGGTGCTGCATTCCTCCAAAGATATTAAAATCTGCAATATAGCAGCAAAAATAGACACTTGTCATAATAAAAGGATGCCTCAGAGTGAAGAAGGTATTTTTGATCATAAAAAAAAAATGTTTGTTCAAGTTTTTCCAGTTTAAATCATATGTGTGCTTTAAATTTTTTTCTGATCTAGTGTTATCGAAAACTCTGTTTGTGATGGGCCTCGCCCCAAAGACGACGGCAGAAACACTGAAAAGTGCTTTTGAAGGAGCCGTCGGTGCAAGAGTTGCTGTACATAAAGAGACAGGAGATTCAAAAAGGTTCCTTTCATGAATTGTCCTTTCTATTGAGTAACATTAAAAAAAGCTTACAGTATTTGGGTCTTGTACTTGTTGTATGATTTTTATTTTTTATTTCAGGTTTGGCTTTGTGGACTTTGAGAGTGAAGAAAGTTGCAAAGCTGCCAAAGAGACGGTGGAGGACTGCATGATCGATGGCAGCAAAGTGACTGTGGACTTTGCCTTATCTAAAGGTGAAAGAGGTCAGCAGGGTGCTGGAGTGGGCTCAGCAGGACCTCCAGAAGGGGCAGCAGCTCACTGAGGAAGACAAAGTTGAAAAGACAAAGGTATGTTGTAGCTTATTGCAAAAAAAAAAAAAAAAAAACAAAAATAATAATTGGTTTTTGATGATTTAGTTATGGTCCACAAAAATTGACCTCAAATAATTTGAAAAGAAACCAGGCGCCTCATGCATCAACGATGTGTATGCACAAAATGATTGTGTGCGTCAGGTTCCACGCATGTTGAGATGTATTAAAATGTATGTCGTGTGAAAGTGTGCGTAAATTCACACACATTTTTGACCTGCTGTGTGAATATGATTCACGCAGACTTTTTCAGTCCACAGTCTACAACATACTGAAACTCATGTAAATACATCAAAATATGACTATGCTTTTCTAAACTTTAATGATATTTAAATAATCTTTTTTTTTCACAATTTGAGCATTTATGGTTTTAATCCAAACAAGAAAACTGATCCACATTCAAACAATAGAACATCTATCATGTCTCAGAAATGCTGTAAACAATCTCACTTCAATGTAAACTCTATAAAGTTTCTTAACATGTAGAAGTCACAACATGTTGCATGCCTGCAAGGCACACGGACAGAGGGGGAGCATAAAGTGTGTGTGAATCATCTGACGGGCATTTCATTCTCACTGAGAAGAAAATTATGTCCGATCATCAAATTAATTCAGAACTCATTTCTGATGACTCCTCAGGTCTACACGATGTACACCATCACATATTAGAGTCCGTCCATGTGGAAATGTTGACTATCGCCGATAACGATATTGGGCGGGGCAGGCTATTGCCAATAACAGATATAATGGCTGAAAAATTTGGAGCTCTGTCCACCCCAAAGAATTGAAATAAACAAGTGGGGCAGGGCTTGTTTATTTAGTGCAGCTGTTGGCAACTATGAAGCGAAGCAAGTCTGATCCACACGACGTCCCACAGCAGGTTTACAAATGGTGCACTGGTCATTAAAACAGTCTTCCCAACATGCGTTCACATTTTCTATCCTCCACTATTCACCATAAAGTTATTGTGTGTTAAAAACTATACATTAAACAAAGAAATGGCTTTCCCTGTTCATTGTTTCAACAGTCAGTCACGTATGGTGAAGGTTTAATTGGTACAGACTGCAGCAGCTTTTTTCTTTTTTCCTTTACAGAGAAGATTTCAGACAAACAATGCATTTCATTGAGGATGACAAAAATAATGTTACTAACAATGATTTATTTTACCTCTACGCTAGATTAAGGCTGGGCAATAATTCAATATCGATATATATCACGATACATTTCTTTAATAACAGTGATATGAATTTTAAGCACATTTTTGATATTTCGATATGATTACAGCGTTTCACTGACACATTTCTTTTTCTGTTCTGGTTGAGCCACTTCAGTTTCAACCTGAACAGAAAAAGCTGCGACACAACTACATAAGTGCATGGTGACGTACACCACAGCTCAAAGGAGTCAGCAGTAGCAGGCTAGGCGCCAACGCGCGCTAAGTTTTCGTTTCAAAATGAGTGCCCATGACCGTCAGAATGTGACTGAACAAGCTTTCACAAGCTAAGAGAAAGTAGATGACATGACCGATAAGAGAGGAAAGGCTAATTTGGCGGTGTGGAAGTGGTTCAGCAATCTAATTGTGCTGCAAAATGTGCCAGTCGTTTCAACTAGCAGTGGGAACACATCTAAAACTCTTTCCACCATCTGAGTTTCCACTCTATAGAATCTGCTGAGAGTCAGAAGATGAAGCACAATAATAAAAGTCTGAGCCAACGTGTCCCTGAAGCAACACCCCCCAGCTGTATCAAAAGAGAAACCCATGCAGCAAATGCAGACGTTTGCTGCATATGTTGTTTAAAGTTAAAACTATTAATAATGACAAAGTTGCGTTTTATGTTTGATGGTGATTTTTTTTTGAAGGCTTAATACAAATAAAATGTGAACATTAATTTATTTGTACAGTTTGTACAGTTTTTCTGAGGCTTTTATATTGTTTATATTGATATTGCAATTATATCGTTATCAACCAAAATTAAGAAATATATTGTGATAAAGGTTTTTGTCCAGTATCATCCAGCCCTACGTTAGATTTATTGTTCTGGATAAAGTTTTAAAAGGTAATAGCCTATGCTAGGTTATCTAAACGTTAGCTTGCTAACTTGAGAGGCATGTGCCTCTCAATGTGCTAAAAGTGAAAGTTAAAGCAGCCATGACTTGAAAGTAGTCCGCATGCGCCCTCTGCTGGATACATTTTACAATTACGGCTTGCTCCCAGCACTGTAGGAGTGAAAATTAAAAGTGTTTATATCGGGGCATAATGGGACAGTTATCACAGATTCGATATGTCCCCAAAATGGCCTAAAGTATCGGCTCGTACTGATATATCGGTCATGCTCTATCACATACACAGTAGACTTTAAAGATAACATCTATTCATTTTCTTTACCTGCTTCTTCCTTTTTGGGTCGTGATAGTCAGGTCACTGGTACCCATGTCCAGCTATCACTGTGCAAGAGGCAGGGGACACCCTGGACAGGTCTCCTGTCTATCACAGGAACACATAGAGACAAACATCCAGTCTCACCTAGAGACAATTTAGAGTTACCAATCAGTCTAACATGTATGATTTTGGTCTCTGGGAGGAAACAGGAGTACCCAGAGAAAACCCATGCATGCACGGAGAGAACATGCACACACCACCCAGAAAGACCCCCAGCCGGGATTTGAACCGGGATAACCTTGTTGCTGAGAGGCGGAAGCTCTACCGACAGTGCCACCGTGCTGCCCTTAAACAGTGTGTTATAACTTCAGATGTAGTGTGTGAATTTAGAAACAAGAACTAATTCCAAGTTATCACATCTAAAAGCATTTAAGTTAAACACAACACTTTTGACATTGTCCAACTCATATGGATCAACCCCAGTAATGGTGTTCGCACCCCCCAAAATACCTTTTCAGCAACACAGTATCTACAAAGTACCTACTGCACGTGTCAAACTCAAGGCCCGGGTTGACATCTTATCTGGCCCTCAAGATGATATGTGAAACGTAAAATACTTCTGTCCTTTGAATTTTTTCAGTAATCTTTGATTATGATGTTGAAAGCACAACAGAGAACATCAAATAAGACTAATTGAACTCTTGCTGAGGAACCTGTGACCAAGAAAAGATGTTGGGTATCTGATTTGAGTTAATGTAGTTTCTGAAATTGGCCCTTAGTTGTTTTAAATTTTGGCCCCCTTTTTGCAAGTGAGTTTGACACCCCTGACCTAATGTGTCCTTTAGCAAAGGACCCTGTAGAGAAAAAGCCACAATTGCCAAACACTTTAAAAATGTTAACAGGTATCATACAAATTTTGTGGGTTTGTTGTTCCCTCTTGTAACTCAAAAAGGATGAGCTTTTATTGACTGATGGCTTTATTTAGTTGAACGATACAGTCTTTATTTCCATTGTCAGACCTCTTTTGCCACTGCGAGAACTACAAATACAAAGAATAAATTTTAAAAAATTGCTCTTCTGGTGTTTGTACATTTCACACATAGCATGCACACAAGTAAGCAGCACATTAACATGAAGCTACACTTAGCGCTGATGACGCACCTCATTCCCTGCGATACTAGATAAAGAATTCTTATTGCAACATTCGTTGTGATGCATCTTCATCGCATATAACGTAAACATCACACACAAACACAACCGATCTTTTACCTTCCATCAGTGCTCGACATGCTGAACAAACAGCTTTCAAAAAGTTGTCAGTACTCCGCTCAATCTCTGCTAACTGTCATTACTGGCGCCAATATTGTTTGACCACTGAACAACACCCGCCTGGACGTCACATCCGGTTCATAACTAGCATTACATTAAAATAACCTTCTGCTATTTTAAACAATTTGTGAATAAATTAAATTACATTAACATGAACATAACATCTCTGAGTTACAGTTTTCATGATTAGATTCTGGTACATCCTAATGGGTAGAGGTTTTGTCTAGAAACACAAAGATACATTATACTGTACAGTATTTATAATTTCATCCATAACTAATTTACCCACTTATTCATATCTTTATTATTTTATTCTCTAATACATATTTACGTACTATACTTTTTGTCCCCTTCTGGCTAGCTACCTATTTTAAGGTGTTGCCGCAGCAAGCAAACTTGCATTTAGATTTGGCAATATTTTTTTTATTTTTTATGCCTGATGCTCCTTTTGGTGTTATCATTAAGCTACTGCAGCCCACGTGTAGTGCAGTGGGGTGTCATCTCATACCACTTTTCCATTGGTAAATGCAGCTCCACTCGGCTGTCCTCTTCTAGGTTCTTCTTAGATGTTGGTGATTTTCCACTACAGTGGAGGCTGACCTGTTTCCCTGCTCTGTGGATGAGGTCGCAACCGGTCTTGTTTTGTTGAGCAACCCATTGTGGTCCTTAATCACCCTATAATCAGACTTGAATTTTGTTAGCTTATCTCGGCACTCCTTATAAGGTCGGGTGTAGTCATTCTTTGCCATATCTATTGTAGGCCTGTCGCGATAAACAATAAATCACTTAATTGCATGATAAATGAAAATTATCAACCTCATTTTCATTTATCGGCTTTATTGTTTATTCTTGTCTGTCTTTTTATTGAAGACACTGGATGATAAAAAGCTCAACTCCGGTGCTCTTCACTGACCCCTCGCTTTCTCTTTAAAAATCTATTTTAACTACCCAAAATCACATTTTTGGATCGTTAAAAGCAGCTAAATTATAAGTTAAGCTAACAGGCTGACCTCGGGGAAGAAAAACTCGGTCTTGTTGAAGCTCGGTTCAAACAATCTTGTACTGCCATCCGGTGATCAAAAAAAGTACTACACTCAAAACAATTTAACCAACATTTCTTCTTAAATTTGACAACAGTTACTAATTACAGGTTGTCCTCGACCTACGGCGGTCTCTACTTACGGCGTTCTGTACTTACGGCGCTGCCCCCAGTGACGTCATCACACCTTACGTTGCCTTTTTTATGCATTTTATATTTTTTCGGGTTTTTTTAGGGTATTTTGTTAGCTAACTGCTTGGAAACACATTAAAACGGCAGTTCGAAGTTGTTTTACATTGAAAAAAACGTGTTTAAAAAGACGTTACCGATCGCAGTTTTAGTTTCGGTTTCAATTTACGGCCGTAAATGCGGACATACGGCGCCATGTGCGTTTGGCTCCGACCTACGGCAGAATCGAGCTACAAACGGTCCTTAGGTCCGGAACCCTATCTCGGGGACTACCTCTATATTGTTTCTTTTTACACTATGTTTTTATTTTGGGGTGTTACTGGGGCCTTGAATACATAATTTTGTTCCACCTCTTGTACCACATGTGATGCAAATGACAAACTTGACTTGAACGTGAACGAGTAAGATGTCTCTCCCATGAAAGGACATGGTACAAACAGAACAACTGAAACTGTCAGTTCTGTTCATGTATTTTGAGGTATTGCATTTTGTCCAGAATTAATTAATGCATTTTCAGATCAGCTCTTTCTCCTCCAGCAAAATTTCTAAATGACAAACAAAAACAATGCAACTGAATTAGTACGACTGCAAAATCACAGTGATATTTTTATCTAGGTACTTTTAATGATCAAATTAGCTGCATCAACCTTAAGCTAAACTTTTTTAGTTATACAAGGTTTTATTAGGTAAATGTGTTTGTGATGTAGATTTGCACAAACACTTTAGTTGTGCAAATGCAATGCAATGCACCTTTAAGATATCTGTTTTTCCTGATTTTGTGGCCAAGGCCATGCATTGCATTGATGCCAAGCATCCCCCATCACCCCCAGCCCCTACCCAAGGTACATGTGTGTCCGTGTGTGTATGTGTGACATGCTGAGAAGAGAAGGTTGGGCCTACTTCACTGGGAAGCGGAAGTTTAATAGTGGATGAGTGACACTCCAGATGTCTATCAATATTTAGCAGTAAACACCTGCGGCAGACTGGGAGACGTGGCGGCTGAGAACATGAGGTGGTGCAGCAAGTGGCTTCCACTTTAACTGGTTAATCTGGGAGGGAAAGCCTCTGTGAGGCTGACTGTGCCAAACCACAGCTGTGAAACTTTGCTGTCTCAAATTTGGTGGCAGCTATGATTTCCAATACCTAACATTTTTGCGGTGAAAAGTGAAAACCTGAATAAAGCGTGAATATTTTGTGTACAAGCATGAACAAACCTCTCAAACAGTGCTTGAACTTTTATATTTTCTTTCAGCTGCACCCTTCATCAGGTATCACTATAGCAAGCAAACTTGCAAGATTATTTAGCAATTGTTTTGTTGCAGATGTCCTTACTGTTGTCACTGCAGACCACCAAGCTACTATCCACAGCTTTCAGTCATGTGACCCGTTCGCTACCCTGGCGGGCAAAAGATTGTGGTGCACAACAATGAACAATGGGTAGTACAGCTGAAAAAGTGTGTTAATTTTCCTGCTGCCTGTAGTCGAGAGTAATTTAGTCATCCAATAATTCTCAGTCAGGTCATCTGGACTGTTTCTTATATATACAGTATATATATATATATATATATACAGTATATATACAT
>JARVGV010001740.1:14395440-14405590 GCA_031762435.1 Hypsolebias longignatus | reverse complement strand
CTGTATATAAATACTAAAATAAACCACAACTCTCTACTTGTACTACTACCCCTACTTTGTGGTTTTTCACTTATTGCGGGGCTTCCGGGTACGGATTCCCCGTGATAAACGAGGGACTACTGAATAACTACAGCTTTAACAAAAAAAAAAAAATACAAAAAAAAAAAGATTTTCTCCTTTATCCAGCACACCGTATAAAATAATGTTGTACCGTATATTAACATGAGCATGTACCTGTGCAGGAGGTATGGGGTTACCGGCCCTGTCAGTGGAAGATGATCCTGGTGGGTGTGGGGGTCATCTGCTCTGGTGGTCTTTTACTGCTGCTGCTCTACTGGCTACCTGAGTGGAGAGTCAAGGGAACATGCACACGCACCTCGCTGAAGGACGCTCGCATTCTGCTGCTTAGGACAACTGTAAGGAACCCCCTCTGTACTGATACGTTTTGTACTTTTATTTGTAATACTTTAACACTTGTAGTTCTTTCATGCAACCAAAAAATGAACAATTAAACAATGCTGGTGACATCTGTAAATAACAGATGTTTCTTCTGTAGAGCTTGATTTAGCCTGCTGTGTTCTGTGCACGTTCAGACTTTCTAATGTATTCACTAGTTTCAATCATTTACTTCTGATGTGTTGTAAATCCAAAATATGTTGTAAAATATTTTTTCTGATTTTCACAGGATGAGTTCAGGCAGTGGTTTCGAGTCAAAGTGTGTGTGATTCTGGCGCCAGGAAGAAAACCTTTTGATTTGGTTTCACTGCACAAAACTCAGCTACAAAATGGAGACATGGACCATAATGTGTGCTTCGTGCACCAAGAACATCATGAAAAAATTTATAGTCACCACGTTCAGGTACTTCACAGCATGTGTGTTATAAAATTTAGTTTTTGTACTTAATGAAATAATCATGCAACAAAAACAGTGAATTCAAAGAAGTTCAAGACAAAAATAACTGGACTTTGTAACTGAAAACGTTTTGCTTTTCATCTGAGGAGCTTTCTCAATTCAAAGAACAGAGTGTGGGGTTTGAGTTAAAGCACCCACATACTTGGGCGTACTGTGTACTCAGTGAACTGCACGGACTTCGCACGTACTGTCCACAGAGGGTTGAGACTTCATAATCGAGCATACATCCTGATGGGCTGCAGCCCACCTCTGCAGGTAAGGGACGTAAAACTCCGGGATAAATTGAGGTTGCCGATTGGTCATTTGCTGACACGCCTACTGGATTGACTGGTCGTGTCGCGGATCTGACTTGTGGAGAAAAAGAAAAAAAAGAGCCCTGGGTAGAGGCAGAGTGGCTCAGGAGCAGCAGCAGCGGTGTTCTGTGTTTATATGTTGTTACTAAAAAGTTCTAAAAAAATAACAAAAACTGGGAGCACTGGTCCTGCAGTCCACACGTCAGACCAGCCCACTGGGAAATATCCAGACCCTCCAGATTAGCCACGCCGGGCCTGAGCGTACAGATTTAAATTCTTTTGTGACAAATTCCTTCATTTCTCACAATTTCAGCCATGGCATCAATGGACGAGGAGGAAGAGACCGCTTACCTCTTTGCAAAAACACAAAATAAAAGTCCATTAAACCTGACCAGGGAGGAAGAAGGGGAATTTAATACACTGGTGAAGGACATGAAGATGATGGACGGCGAGAAACATTTAGAATATTTTTGAATGGATTCGAGCAGGTTTGATGAGCTAGTTGGGTGCTTAGCCCCGTTTCTTCACCACCAGGGCAGCCACCACACACCTGTCAGTGCTGCACAAAGAGCGGCAGTCGCACTGCGCATCCTTGCGACTGCACAGAGTCCGTCTCCGGGCAACTTATTGTACAACACAGAGTACGCGTATACAGTCATAAAAATTGGTCTTTGCGTGGACATGGGCGGTGGACGTCCACTTCGTGTCTGCGTTAAGTCCACCTCGAGTACGCACGGACCTCCGCGGAGTGAAATACACCCATGTATAAAGCTGAGCTAAGCTAGATACAAATGCAGATTTCCCTTTCACTCCTCACGATAGGAGTTCTTTAGGGTCTTTGTTAGTCTGACTCTGACACATGATGGTCAACTCTGGTCACATGGATGAAATTCCTGATAGGTGTGAAAATTACTGGGTTTCAGTTCTAAAGCTGCATTTTAAGTTTTTGAAAGTTGAAATGTGAGACCTCTTCCTCTGATTACATATGGTTTCTCTCATTTTACATAAAAGGCTTCCTTCACCCCTCGGATGAGCTCCAAGCTCCTTGGATGAGACACGAAACGTCACAAATAAAGTCCACTTGTTTTTGTCTTGAATTTTTTTGAAAGTGTTCAAACCCCCTAAACGTTTTGCAGTTTTGTTATGTATAGCAGCTTGTATCTACAGTTATATAATTTTATTTTGTTGTCAGTGATCTACACTCATTATTCCATAGAGACAAATCGCGTTTGTTCCATTTTGTAAATTTATTAAGAACCCCCTGAAATTTTACATTTCCACAAGAATTCAGAGTTTTCACTTTGTACTAAATTGAAGCACCTTTGGCAGAAGTTCCAGCCACTGGTCGTTTTGGGTTTGGTGCAACAAGCTTTGTACATCTGGACTGAGGTCCCCATTCAGTGGGGGCCGTTGGTGGAGTCCGGTCTCTCCAGTGATGTTTGATAGGGTTCCGATCATGGCTCTTGCTGCACAACTCAAGAACTTTCACAGGCTGTCGTTAAACCACTCCTGTGTGCCTTCTCTGAGTATTTTGGACCATTGTCAGCTGGAAGATGAAACTTTGGTCTGTCCTGAGCTCTGTGGAAAAGACTTTCATTGTATCTCTGTACAATGCTCTCAACCATGACCAGGTCTTAAAGTACTCATTGTGACAAATTTCTCACATTTAGGACTTCTGGAGGCCTCTGAACTCTCCAGAACCTTAATGTATTCAGAAATGTTTTTGTTCTCTTCCTCTGGTCTGTCCATTGCAACATTTTTTTTTGTCTGAGCTCTACAGGCAGTTCCTTTGACTTGGTTTGGTTTCTGCTCTGATTGGTGGCTGGAGGTTTTATTGAGAGATGTGCTTTTCTAAATCATGTCCAATAACTTAATTTTTAACAAGTGGGTTTGAGTCAAGGTGTAGAAACATCAGAGTTAAGATTTACAGAAACGATAGCTAAATTTCAAGTGTTGTCTGTTTAAAAGTAATTTCATGTTGGTTTTTTTCCCCTATTGTTTCACAAATTTACAATATTATTTATATTTATGACTGTAGATTATAGAGTAAAACAGTAATGTAAATAACTGTAGCATCAAGCTGCAAAAAAACAAAATGGCAAAACGGAAGGGATTCTGAATCCTTTATGAAGACAGTGTTTCACAGTTCAACGTGACCTAGAATTACTTTTGAAGCACGTCTGTTAACTTATAAAACTGTCAACATCTGATCACCTCACTTTAATGTCTTCCTCTTAGATAAAACACTTCACTCACCACACCACCAGATACTACTGGAATGAGGAGTTGCAGAACTTTGAATTATATCAGTAAGTAAAGTTCTCATTGTAATGGTCATTGACCATCAGTTTGGTAGCCTAGAGTTCATAAACAAAAATTGAACTGTCACTACAGTATGCTTTATACATTTACACACAGATGCTCCCAAATATACTCTTTCCTGTTTTTTTTTGTTGTTGTCCTGTATGGTTCTTGTGACTGTAACTGATATAGAACATTGGGTCAATAATATAAAAAATGAGACACTTGATCAATTACAGTGGGTTTCAAAAGTAGACATCCACCTGTAGACAATGTGTCAAATTATTTCAGTAGGCCTGTTTGGATAACCCCCACAATCAACACTAGAGCAACATCTTTCAGGGCTACTACCAAGCAAGAGACGTCATGAAGACCAAGAGCCTCTCCACACAGGTCTGAAACAAAGTTGTGGAAATGTACATACTGTATTAGGGTGGGTTTATAAAAATAATATTCCAAACCCTGAACATCCCACAAAGTGTAATTAAAAATGGAAAGATAATGTCACTGCTGCATAATTGATAAAAAGGGTTGTTCATTAAAATCAGAGAAACATTCACGAGGACAAAGATAACCCTGATGGAGCTGCACAGCTTTTCTACAGAGAAGGAAGGACCTGTCCAAGGAACCACTAAAAATCTGACGAACCTGAAAAGACTTGATGCTGCTTCAAAAGAAGGCTTTACAAAGTAATTTTCTTTAGGGTAGTGAGTAGTTACGCATGTTCAGGTTTTTGGATTTTTGTCTTATTTGTTGTTTGTTTCACAACAATATATGTTTTACATCTTCACAATGGTAATTATGCAAAATGAAAATATATAATTGCTTAAAAATTCCTGTACAATTTCAGGTTGTAAGGCAACAAAGCAGATATAATATGAATGTGGTAAAATTATTGTTAAAAAAAAAAGTGTTGAATTTGAACAACTGGTTGTGTTTCAGTGCCTCAATAATAAATCATGTCTGATTATTGAGAAAGTGCACAGACATACAGTGCTTATAAAAAGTATTCACCCCTTTGATATTCTATGCCTTTATTGCTGACAAAACAATCATGGTCAATAAAAATGAGGTGTTGGCAGCATTTTTAAACTGTATGTTTTCAATGTCAAAGTGAAATCAAATGTCTAATGTGTAATATTAGTTAAATAAAAACAAGTAATAAATTAATTCAACCTTTATTTAGGTAGGTTAATCCCACTGAGCCTCAAGGACCCATTTACAAGAGAGACCTGGAATTCCCCCTCTTCAATCAGTATGCTGCACAAACACCTTTGGCTGCAATCACAGCTCTAAATCTGTGGATAAGTCTCACTGACCGTAGTCCTGCATAAAACCGCTCAAACTCGTCAGGTTGTGTGGGAACAGCCCTTTTTAAGTCCAGCCATAAATTATCTGTTGGATTCATGTCTGAACTTCAACTCAGCCTCTTTAGAACATTCACCTTTCTTGTCTTTAAACCATTTCTGTTTAGTTTTTGCTGAATGCTTCAAGTCTGAGTCTTGCTGGAAAATAATAATTCTCTCAAGCAGAAGTTCTTTTACAGATAGCATCAGATGGTCCTTCAGAATTTCATTGTTTTGCTGCATTCATTTAACCCTCTAACTTTACAAGTCTGCCAAGAAGCATGGCCATAGCATGATTCTGCCACCACCATGCTTCACGTCAGAATTTGAGTTCAGTGGCCAAAATGCTCCAATTTGCTCTCATAAGCCCACAAAACTCCCTTCCACTTGACCATGGAGTCTTCCACATGCAGTTTGTAAACAATAGTCAATATTTAATTTGAGTTTCCTGCAACACTTTCACTTTACTTCCCTCCTTTAGAAATTAGACTAGTGAAGAATCTGGGCAACAGCTGGACCCACAGTGTCTCCATCTCACCTCTCTCATGCACCCCCCCCCTCCCCCCCGCCCTTACACACACAGTCACTCTGTGAGGACGTCCTGCTCTTGGTAGATTTACACATTTCACCAGCACATTTGCACTTGTCTCATGTATTCCCTCCATTTCTGGATTTTGGATTTAATTGAACTCCTGGGATGTTTAGAGCATTACAAATCTGTGTCCATTCCCTTTTATTTTACATTACATATTTTGATTAAACTGCTTTTACTTTATAGAAATCTCTTTTCATTTTGGTTCCAAAGTTTGTTTATTTATTTATTACTTTTTTTTCCCAAAGACCAATTTATATTGACCATGGTTGATTTATTATAGCAATAAAATGGTAGAATTTTTTTTTTTTTTTAAAAGGATGAATATATTTCATAGGCACTGTATTTGAAACTAGCTTTAAACAGTATAAAATAAAATAATAATCCATACAGGTTTGCTATTAGCAGTTTGTGACTCAGTAGAATTGAAGGCGTTTTACTTTTCTAGAGGCCTGGAGGATGTAAAGATGAGCTGTGCACTCATTCACTCTGAACACAGCTCTGGACTTTCTAAAACCCTGCAGGACTATAGGTTTGTAGATCTCAGGTTGTTTTCTCATTTTTCATTTCATACCAAAGATGATGAAGCATCAAATTATGAAAGTCTCTGAAATCAAAGAATTGTTCTGATTCCTGTCAGGAGGTTGTTTTTTGGGGAGAATGAGATAGCTGTGAGAGTTCCCTCCTTGTTCAAACTTCTTATCAAAGAGGTGAGCGTTAAATCTGGAACTAAAACTCTTGTTTTAGCCTTCATTCTGCCTCTAATTTTGTTTTTTTTTTTCATCTCCCGCCAGGTTTTGAACCCTTTTTACATCTTTCAGCTCTTCAGTGTTATTTTGTGGAGTGCTGAAAACTACTTCTACTTCGCTTCAGCCATAGTTTTTATGTCCATCATATCAATAGCTACCTCATTGTATACTATTAGAAAGGTGAGTCATGTCTCAGCCTTACAAATCGTAAGCTGAGGAGATAATACTGATTAATGGCTATTTTGCTTTTCTAGTCTAATTACAAATTTGTTGTCTCTATTCTCAATAATAAAGTTAGTGTTTAATTTCATTAGCATCTGTGTTTAATGTCACCAGACAACATTTTTCAGTTCAATGATGGTGTATTTATTTATTTTTTCGGATACTGTAGCGCTTGCATGTTTGTGAAGTCTTTATAATTTTCAATATTTCTACATAAATATGAGTTAAAACATCATATTTTCATAAGTCCTACAAATTGATGAAGCGAACCCAGATAAACATATGAGACAAAAATGTTATACTTGGTCATTTATTGAGGAAATAATATGACATGATCCACTTCCACCAACATGTTGTGAAGAGCAGACTTTGATAGATCTTGTTCTTTAAATCAAACAGGGTGTCCACTCACACCTGATCATCATCCAGTGATTGAAAACACCTGACTCTAATTCCACCTTCAGATTAACTGATAATCCTAGAGGTTCACATACTTTTATCATCACAAATATGTAATATTGAATAATTTTCCTCAATAAATAAATGACGAAGTACAGTATAATATTTTGGTCTCATTTGTTTAACTGGATTTTCTTGATCTACTTTCAGGCCTTGTGTGAAAATCTTTTGATGTTTTGGGTCATATTTATGCAGAAATATAGAAAATTATAAAGAGTTCACAAATCTTCAAGCATCACTGTATGTCATCAGTAGTCAGAGTACACATATAATCACAGCTCAGGTCAGGGTCACAAATCAAGGTCTAAGTTAAAACAGGTTTTTTTTTTCTTGTCCAGAACATTTCTATAGATTGCTGTATAGTAGTTTGTTATCAGGTGTATAATCTGTGGTACTTTAGTTGTGTTTGACATCTCATTAAGACAAGCCAGAGCTTCTCAGTGACACACTGAATCTGAAACTCCACCTGCAGAGGCAGTTTCTTTTTATTTTTTCATTGCACCTTTATTTAACAGGCATAAACACTAAGAACAAGTTCTTATTTACAGTGCTGGCCTGGCAGAGAGCACAGCTGTATTGATGCTGACTATGAAATAAAACCCAGCTTGATGCTGTGCTGGTCATGGGGAGCTGGCGCTTGTACTCATTAGTGCACGTTGATGGCAGGATTAAAAGCACAGATTCCACTGATTAATCATTTAAACCGAACAAACACTTGTTGAAGAGTAAACCTTCTGTAATAAACTGATGAACTCGTCTGAGAGAGTGGACATTTTTGTTGCAAGGCTGAAAAGGAGCACAACTGGATCGTCTGCACAGAAAGCTAGAGTCAGGGAGGGAAACCTCAGCTGCTGCTGTGTTTGGTTTTGTTTTTCTTCAAGTACACCTGGAGCTGGAACCCACACCTTGTCTGCTCCGTCAGCTCTCCTGGGCCTTACAGCAGAATCCACTCAGCACGACCAGCAGCTTGTACTTCCTGTTGTTTCCAGCTGTTTATGTCTCTTCAGTAATAATCTGTCAGCACATTTTAACATCCCTCCAGTCAGCACACACCATTCACGTCAAGTTCCTCTAAGTTGACGTTCATTAACACCACTGGGTGGGATGAGGTCAAATGTTACAAATGAGCGCCCACTGTGTTCAGACTATAACCACGTCACACAGTGGAGCCACGTCCACTTAAATCATTCTGTGTAGTTTAAAGTTTACCAGGAACAGTTTTCAACAAACGCCTACAAGGCCACCAGGTGAAATACCAGTTAACATTTTTATTGCATAATCACAGTCACACATAAGACACTGGAAGACAACCTACCATATTTCCCAAGGTTTAAGTCGCTTCCGCGTATAAGTCACATTTATTATGCATTTATTTAATAGTCAAAACGGCTTCATTTCGCCTGGGAGGTGCAGCGCCATCCATTCATCCATCCATCCATCCATCCATCCATCCATCCATCCATCCATCCATCCATCCATCCATCCATCCATCCATCCATCCATCGCATCCACAGCCGCAAGCTCTGCAGCGTTCCTCCACTTCCACCAGCTGAGTGAAGCGAGCGTGCACAGCAGGACTCACTGTTGCTGTTCTTAGACATTTAAAGCATCAGTCAACAATTGCATTATGAATATGGAAAAAAATGTATAAGTTACTTCAGCGTACAGTATAAGTCGCAGCACTGACAAACCTATGCAAAAAAACGGTGACTTACAAACGTATACCCTGTAAAATATGGTAATTCAGCTGTAAAAGGGAATTTATTTACAAATTTAAATTAGTAACAAACAGACCAAAAACATGCATGTTAAACTGATTGGTAACTCTAAATTGTCCCTAGGTGTGAGTGACAGAGTGAATGGTTGTCTCATTTGTCTCTATGTGTCCCTGTGATGGACTGGAGACCTGTCCAGGATGTCCCCTGCCTCTTGCACAGTGATAGCTGAATATGGACACCAGTGACCCCGCTGACCTGACAAGGAAGAAGCGGGAAAAGACAATGGATGGATGCAGGGCTTAAGTTGTAAACCAAACGATGCTGGGATGCAAATAGAGGGTGATCCGGGTGGGGTGGAGGGGTTGGTGGTGGTGGTGGTCCTCCTCCAAAGGTTGTTGTTCTTTCAGTCCAGTTGCTGACATGCCTACTGGATTGATTGACAGGTGGTGCAACTCGTGCAAAAAAAAAAATCATAGATTAAGACTGTCATCATGTATTCAATATTTATTCAATAATTTGATGGATCTAAGTTTTGAGAACTGTTTTCTTACACAATCCTAATGATGGATTCTTTATTATTCAGAGGTGCTGAGTTAAAATTTAGGGATGCTTGAGCACCCCCAGAAAGAGGCTAAAATCACCACTGAAGCCAGTTCATATTTATAATTTACTTTTAAATGCTTTATGTGTGATTTGTAAGTGAATTAAGTATTTACTAATTGTTTAGTTTAACAGCATAAGTGCGCCTCCTCATCCCCCTCCCTGCTCTGCACCGTGGGACAACAAGCACTGCTCAAAGTTTTTGGCCACACTCTGAAAAAAAAAAAACAGCAGAATATTTAACACTTTGTCACTGGCTTGGAAAAGAGTTGCTCTCAGTCCTCTTGCTCAGTTCAGAAAAGTGTCCTGGTTGCTCCGAAGTTGCTTCAAATACTCTGACTGCACGACAAAGAGCTTTATGAGCCGAGGTCATCGTCTCTTTGTTGCAGTTCAGATAACTCCTGCAGGTAGTCACACGTCAGATTGTTCACAAAACACAGGAACTTGTGCGTATGTGCAAAACATTTAATTATAATTGTGTGCTTTAATCAAATTGCCCACGACTTTGCACTTTTAGGGGCGGAGATTTTTTAGGAGTAGAAGAGGAAATGCGAAGCGACAGCTATGATGTGATGTTGGGAAGCTCAAAATTAGTATTTATGTCATTATTTTAAGATTACAAATCCAATATAAGTGTAGAGGCCAAGGCAACGCTTTAAGCCACTGAGGTGATACACAGGGGTAGTGTTGATGCGCTGATTGTTACCTTGTCAGATGAATTAAAGTCAGAGTCGTCCTTACTCGTTTGCAGGTAATACATTTATTCTGTACGTTTCATGTGTCCATTTAGAGGCAATACATATTTCCACAATGCTTGCATCTGTTGACAGCATCTGGTTTATTTTGTATTCAGCGGTCAAAAAACTGTTTCCCCCTTTCAGGTGGAACACCTGCCCTCACAAAGAAAGGTTCCTACTATATAGACAGCTGATTACCCACGTGACCTAATGCCCGTTC
>JARVGV010001740.1:14321820-14334333 GCA_031762435.1 Hypsolebias longignatus | reverse complement strand
CAGCACTCTGCTCACAGCTGAAGCGGTGAAAGCTATCTGATTTCAACTAATTGAAAACTGACAGTTCCTGATTTACCTTCTTGATGCCAGTTTTCCAACACTGTATTTTGCGATGTTGAGGGTTTTACTTTGTTTTGCTTTTATGTTATTCGAGTTGATTCAATCGGATTCTTTTCTGACTTTGACATAGAGGCGACTGCCCTTGTTTTCCGATCCTCATCTAGGTGGGTGGGAGTTGTGATAACTATCCCCTTCAACTCGGCTGCCGCAGACATCCCTTTTGCTAAGTACATTGCTGAGTTAACTGCAACACACTCTGCTACCTCACATTGAAGATTGTTTGATCTCAGCCCATCTATACTCATCACCACGTGTCTGTAGTTACGCTCTTTTGCTCAAGCTATTCCTTTCTCGAGGGCGTCTAACAGCTTTCTCATATATTGTTCAGTGTTAGTCATTTCTTTATAACTTTCAAGTGGGACATGTATTATGGCATAGTAAGTGAGGTTTGCCCCGCTCGTCAATCGCACTTTTGGCTCAGAGACTTCTGCCCTTGCCTTTTGTTGTTCTATTTCAGTTTGGTACCCCGGTCCAGCTAACTTCTTCAGGGTTTTCTTAAAAGGGTTGTTGTGGACTTTATATTTTTTGTCAGTGAATACCAATAACCCATCAGCTTCCAAAGTCCAGGGATTTCCGATTAACCTGTACACTCTGGTCCCGTTCGGGCAATTTATGACCCAAGCCTCCTCGGGCATTGGTTTGAGTTTTACTGTTAGCCAGGGTTTGGATGCGCCTTTTGGCAGTTTGTTGGGTACTTCTTTCTTACCCTTGTTATCAGGTGGTGGTTCGGTGTTTGTGTCTAAGTTTTTCTTCTTGTCTTTGCATTTTTGGTATGCTCCTTTGGGCGTACCAGGAGGACCCTGCTGAGGATACTTTGGCTCATCTGGTTGTTTGTTTGACTGCCCTGCCTGCGTATGCAGGCTTGTTTTTCCTAACAGCCCCGGGCCTGTTTCTTCTTCTGGTTTAAGGATCTTTCCTAGTTTATCCGCTAGGACTTGAGCCATCTTGTTCATTGTTTCATCAAATTCTGGGTCCTCTTCCATGGGGCGATGCGACCCATCCCCTCCAGCGGCTTGCTCCTTTTTTATGTTACTTTTGGGCATTTTCCGACTATCCTTGTCCTGTTCGTCTTCTGTATCTGAGTCTGATTGATAGGCGGAGTTGTTCCTATACTGGATTTGACCTGGGAGGGGGGGGGGTTCCAGGGTGGAAGATTCACACAAGAGACGGGGGGATATCTTCCCTTATTCAGTCTGTCTTTTCCTGTTGGAAACAGGGGATTTGTTTCCTCTGTTCCAAGCTCATCAGGGTTTTGTTCTGCTCCGATAGGGGCTTCTGTTTTTCTAGCTCCAAGCTCCTCAGGGTCTAGTTCATTCTCCTGGCCAGATTCCTCTCCTGATGCATTAGGAGAGCCCGCTACGGAGCCATGTTCGCTCCTCTGCTCCTGCTCTGACCTTATTTTCTGTTTGTAAAGCCCCATTCTAGCTATTTCTTCGTCATATTCTTTATATCTTGACGCTGCTTTAGTGGTTGGGCCTAATATTAACCCCACTAACCCTGTCGCTTTAGTTATTATTTTTACCAGTGAGTCATAGTCAGGCAACGGAGTTAGTACCATCACTAGGGTTCCACATCTCGATGCTTCAATTTGTTGTATCCACCATTGCAGCCACTTTTTGATTTCGGCTTTCGTTTTTATTTTCACCGGGTCTCGCAGTACTACCATTTGGACATCCTGAATCGAATGAGTACAATAGAGCACTCCACGGTCTTCCATGTACTTGAGTAAATTTGTTTGCAGAGTCTCTTCATTGACTCCGTAATTACTTTCTCTAAACCTTATTTGAATAAAAGGGTCCCATGTTTGAAAGCCTTGGCCAAACAAGAGGACTTATATCCTTATTCCTTCTGTTGTCCCATCAATTAACTGGAGCTTTGGCAACTCTATGTTGAGATCGTCTAATTCGGACCGGTCATCTGGTCCTGTTGGTGCGGCTATAGTTGCCATTTTCTGTTTTTGTCGTCTCGAGTCGTCTGTTCCTCAAAGCCGCCTGGCTTTATTCCTTGTACTTTGGATGGGAACAAACTAGCTGCTTAACTTATTACTGGATTATGGTCAGTAACCCTTCGTAAGCCCTTCCTACCCCATCCACGGCCTAGTGGATACTAATGGGGTACTTGGCTGGTGGCTTAGTCCAGCCGGTCACAATTCCTTTAACTCTAGGGGTTGTTTCTTTTGGTTCTTGGTCATTCCTCTGACGAGCTCCGTTTTCTCTTGGGGGGTCTTTACTTCTAAAAACCGCATCCCACCACTGCCACCATGTTTGCTTGGCCATTTGAGGCAGACACAGGACATGTGCCACGCCCACACTGTAGCTTTCTCCTCCAAGGGGTCTCTAAACTTTTCCCAAGGCCCAGGTATTACCCATGACTAGTTTTTAGGATAGTTTAATCTAAGGCTGTCGTGGAAATGATACGCCCAAACTGCTAACGACCTTCTTATCCTGGTGCCACACCCAGTTTTGCACCTCAGGCCTCGCTTCACCTAATCAGCAGGGGTGAAGACGTGTAGCCTGAAGAAACACCAGTTAACGGTCGCTCATTCCCTAATTTTAAGCATGTAATTGACTCCAATCTGGTTTTGTTTAGAATCTAGGAATAAGATTCATGGATGTTGTTTTTATTATCACAGCTACGAAACCCTTTAAAACCTCCAACACTTCCACTTTTGTTGTAAATGTTGAACCAAGCTTTCCATATGTCCATGAACAAGAGGGGAGATGAAATAAGAATCCAAACTTACATTTTGCTTTGCTTTAATTAGCTTTTTGGCAGGGGAAAACAGCATCAGCTCAATCAACACAATTTACATTTGATTATATAAAGACATCTAACACTTGGATAATCTGATCCTTAGAACCTGATGTCGAAGGGTCTTTCTTTGTGGAGATGCCGAATTGAGAACTTCCCTCGTTCTAGTTGAAGAGGGCACGCCCATGAGCCCTTGGATCCATGTATGTGCAATAAAAACTGAAAAACACTTCCAGCAATCTCATGCAGCACAGAGCAAAATGGTCCACGATGTAACAGCTCTGTTCACAAACCTAGGGACATGGGGAAGGTCCATTACAGTGAATACAGTTCAGATACTCGATCACTCATGGAACTTGATGTTAACAATCCAGCTGAGGAGGGGTTCGGTTGCCTTTTCAATGAGACTGGAAGAGATGTCCTTTATTATTAGTCTCCTTTTTCCTCTATAAGTGTCCAAAGGCCTTTGGGCACAGGGCGACACCTGAACTCACTCAGCAGTCCCACATGAAGCCTGACCGGACCCAACTAATGTTGTTTCTTATTGACACCAACAACCGTCGGCAACTCTGAGACAACAAGTCAAGCAAGGAATTCACTGCCCTTTTCACTATTCTATCTGCTGTTATTCTAAACTGATTCAATATTTGATTTGACTGAGTCTGAGAGGTGTCCACTCACCATCACTTTTTGTAGGAATCTCCATGAAATTCCTCAACGTGGTGAATGGCACGATACCCTGTCCAAAGTGGTCACCTCTGGCTCAGCTGCTGCGAATTGGAGGGAGTCAGAACTTGGAAGTCTGGGCTGAGCTGAAAAGAACTACAATCTTGTTCAAAAGAGAAGTCCTTTTCGTCTTCGGATCGTCTCGTCCCTCGGGCAGCTAGAGCTTATCTAAGATCAGTTCTTCGTCCTTGGTTCTCTGGGGAAGACTCAGCCCAGACTGTCAGTTCAGGGCATTTTTATAAGGTTTTAACCCCTGTCTATCATGTCTTCCTTGGAGGGGTCCAACCCCCCTCCTCCAATCAGGAGTCAGTCCTTCCATCAGGAGACCTTACTCCACTGTAGATGGGATGGGTCTTTCGAGTTAAGGTTTCTCTGCAGCCTGTTTACTTTGGCCAATACGGGTGTTGTCCCCACCGAGACTTGCCCGGACATGTCTGTTGCAACTCAAGTTGTTTACTAGGTTTTACTTATTTTTGGACTTATTTTTCTGCCTCAGAGCTTTCCGAGAAGCTGCCGTTGCCAAGAACAACCATCTCACAATAAGATCTCCCAATCCTTGCTTCACTTACTAGTTACACATTGTATTTGACGTCAAAAATGAATCACACTTGTTACAATGTTACCTTGATTACAAATATTGATTACAAACATAAGCATTATTCTTTTAGTTGCAAATCATATATACGTTTAATGGAAAGTTGCTTTTAACCTTTTCTGTAGTCTATTTCTTTTCCTCTGTTCAGTTTGTGTGTGTGTGTGTGTGCTTGAATGTTTGAGCGTGGGCTTGAATGCTTGGGCGTGTGGGCTTGAGTATAACAGCCCCTATTGTTGTCATCTGATTTCAGTTAACTGCCCAGTGGCTGGGCATAACAGCCTCTACTGTTGTCATCTGATTTCAATTAAACTGCAAAGTGAAAGAAACGTGCAGCATGTCAAAAACGAAATTTAAAAAACAGTGGGGCAGTCAACCACTCCGCACCGCGACTATGTTATGTCTTTCCCATAATGCTTAGTGGTATATTAGCATTCTGGCTGCACCATGAGTGAGATGGACATCTGTGTTATACATGTGCATCTTGTGTGCTGTTAAAGTTTGGGTGTTTCCAGTTGTTAGGCTCAGAGTGTGTTCAATGTGTTTAACTCACACATTGTTAAAGTCTGTAGTCTGAAGCCAACATGCATAATGGATCTGAAATATCGGCAGGATGGATCCGATAATCCGATATGTAAATTATGCTGGTATCGGAGGCCGATACCGATACTGGATCGGATCGGCCCCATCCCTAGTATTTGTAACAAAAAATTTACAAGATAACTTTTGCTTAACAGTCTTAAAGTTCTGGGTATCTGGAATCTGGCCAGAACCCATGTCAGATTATTTTCTGAACATTTAGAGTGCTGGAGCTGTATTTTATTTTACATCCATCCGTCATCTTCCACTTATTCCGAAGTCGGGTCGTGGGGCAGCAGCTTGAACAGGGAGGCCCAGACATCTTTTTCCACAGCCACCTCTTCCAGCTCTTCTTGGAGGACTCCAAGGTGTTTCCAGAAGTGAAAAGAAAGTTGATGTATTGTTTCCAATAAAATAAGAAAATGGAAATGCAGAATGAGTAGGAAGCCTGAGCTGACTTCTCCTACTTGTTGTACAAGGTCCATGACAGGAGGATGTCACAGGAGGCTCTTTCACGGGTAATCATCACCAAGGAGTCTAAGGAACACACAAAGGATTCTACAAGGAGTGCAAGCAAATTTATAAATATTAGTTTGTCACAAGCATAAATAGGAGTAACTCTAAGTTAAAGCGAGAATCATTGTGGGATGTTCAGCGTTCCAGGAGAAGCGTGGTTCTGCGCAGCCTGAGAAATCAGAGTCACCAGAAGAGTCGACGACTGCTGTGCCAGCTGCTGTCAGCAGAGAGGAAAATATTAAAGTCTGGTTGTTTGGAATAATTTGGTCTCCTTGGTGCTTGAAGGAGAGTGTGGTCAAATACAATAAAATAATCTCTGAGCTTTAAAAGGGCCTTTCACTTGGCACCACCAGTTTTGAAGACCATTTCAGAGCCAGTTGTGACCAGGAATAAGACAAGCCATGGTATCAGCTTTTCACTGACCACAAACAGTTTGGGCTCTCTGTGCTCCTCCATCATGATGTTTAGTGCAGGCTCTCCTGGGGTTATGTGCTCTGCAGTCCAATGACTACCTTCTCATCCACATTAGTAGTAACGTCATTGTTAAATTTGCAGATGACACCACAGCGGTGAGACTAAGCACAGGATTGAACAGATGTTCAGAAATTGACAGAGTGGCGCTCCAAGAACAACCTGGAGGACTTCAGGAGGCGTAAAGGTGGTTTTGTACCACTCTATATAAACATGACGGATGGAGTGAAGACAGTGCCCTTTGTACAGTATTAAACTTCAGTTTCATCAAATGTAACAAAGATGTACGTTAGTGTTCTGAATAACAGAGTAATTTATGCACGCAAGACGAATCCTCCAAACTACATTTTTAAAGCTTTCCTCTGAATAGTAAATAATTAAAGCAAAGAATATCTGTCTGTAAAAGGGGGATTGGGAAATTTCTATATCTTTTGGGGTTTATTGTCAACTTTAAAAAGTGTGCTTTGTGAAACTATTAAATAAGGTGTGCCAGGTGATTGGGACTTGAGCAAGTGGATATATTTTTTTCTGAATTTCAGGATTTAATATGCATTAAAATGAATAAAACAAACAAACTTAAATGGATGACCATGTCTTGAGTCATAGCTCATGTATTTTAATGACGTTCCACCATGAGACAATGGTCACTTGAACTTCTGCTGCTGGAAACTGAAACGTGGGAGGTGCTCTGGATGTTAGGCAGCCACAAACTGCTGCGTGTTTCAATGACTCCCCATTGAACAAGACTTAAACAATGAAGGTCTGCACGTATGCACAATAAAACCTCTCCATCTGGGAGGTTTGGCCAAAAAAAACAAGGCTTTTTCAGAGATGGTCCAGAGGTCCATAGTTCCTGATTCCTCCTCCATAATTGTAATGTGATGATAAGGAGCTTATAGCCTCTTGTTATCCTCCAATAGGAACGGACAAGACAAAGGCCGGTGAACCAGTGCGTGGAAAGCTTACTATTATGGTGACATCTCCACGTCCACTTAACACCCACACCAGGTCAGCTGTTCTTAATTTGGTCACCAACACCAATTTAGCCTAAATCCAAAGGTCGGGATGCGGCGAGGGCAGAACCGTGACCCTTGTTTGGAAGCATGGTTTGCATTTTGAGTGTGCCAAAGGATTTATTTGTGTTCTTGAAATGTTTGGGTCACCTTATCATGGAGAATGTGTGTCCCCCTCTCAGTGGCTAAGAGCGTGGAGCTAATGGACACCTGTCCACATAATAGCAACTGGTGTTGGTTGTCACTTCACATGTATGTATGCGCCACTGAGGAGATGGTGGAGTAGAGATCACCAGGTCATTTCTACACAGACTTATTTTCTTGTCTACACAGCTTGAGTTTGTTGATGATAAATTTGGTTATAACGCACTAACATATATTTTTTTGTGTGTGTGAATTTAGTTTAGACTTTCTGAAGAAGTCTCCTGTTGGGTTCTCACCCCAGGCTCTGAGCCTCAGCTGACCTCTTCTTTGTCCTGAAGACCCAGCACTGCCCCTCTCCACCTCCCTGCTGAACTCTGTGCTAACACCCCTCCAGTGTTTTGTGTTGTTTCGGACATTGTTAGTCTCACCAGATAATGTCTCCTCCCCTCTGTTCCTCTTCCTTTCAGTCTTGAAACTTTGCGTGTAGAACGTAGTGCGTGCAGGATTGAGAAAGATCTGACTAAACAGTTCCCAGCACCTCGTGGTCAGACACGCCGTCCTGATGTCCTCAGGGCAGTGGGAGAGGCAGGGATTTGGTAAAAAAAAAAAAAAAGATGACTCATGCATCTCGTGTTCTGTTGGTACACAGGAAAATTTTCTTAAAATTTAGCATTCTTTTTATTAATACAAACAAAACATGTTAAAAATTATTTTTAATATCAAGGCAACAATATAATAAAAGTGAAAATTATACTAAGGGGTGAATACTTGTTCAACTCACTGTTTTTTTTTTTTTTTTTTTATCATTTTGGATGAATCATTGGCTGAAACCACCATACTTTAATCACTCTGAAGAACTTCACAGGAAACAAGAAAGTTCATGCTCAATAATCCAGGTACCAAATCCAATAATTCTCAGTCGGGTCATCTGGACAGTTTCCTTTTTTATAGAAATGTTTCTTTAAAAAATAAACTGTCCAGATGACCCGACTGAGAATTATTGGATTTTGGATTATTGAGCATGAACTTTGTTGTCTTGAACCACTTTGGCTGTGGCTGCCTGCCTGGGAGGAGTAGACGAGGGACAGGACGGTCTCCTTGGCTCCAACAAACTGGTTGGTCCACTTAGGTGTTTACTGCTTGGTGGGGAAACAGTTTGCTGGAACTCCTCTGACTGATGAGGCCCTCCAGATGGAGGGTGAAACGTTTCTATGAAAAATAAACTGTCCAGATGACCCGACACAGAATTATTGGGTTCACAGGAAACAGTTCGGTTTGCTTGTTGCTGTCACGTTCACCACCCAGACATTTAACTTTCTGCTCATAAGTTGTACGTTCAAACTTTTACTGCTGATGAATCTGTTATGTAAATTGTTTATCAGATTATGTTAGAAAAGCAGAAGTTTGTGAGATTATTTGCTAACATCCGTCCATCTTTTTGGGTTGCAGGGGTCACTGGTGCCCATGTCCATCTATCACTGTGCGAGAGGTGGGGGACACCCTGGACAGGTCTCCACCAGTCCATCACAGGGACAGAGAGACAAACAACCATTCACTCTCTCACTCACACCACTTTAGAGTTACCAGTCAGTCTAACATGCATGTTTTTAGTCTGTGGGAGGCAGCCTGGGTACCCGGGGAGGGCCCGCACGTGCACGGAGAAAACATGCAAACTCAAGGGGCCCCCGACTGGGATTTGAACCGGGGCAACCTGCTCGCTGAGAGATGACAGCTCTACCAGCTGCCCCACCGTGCTGCCACTTTGCTGACATGTGCACATACAGGAGGCACCATGTTGTCTATGTTTTGTGTTTCAAAAAATGTCTGCTAAAGATTCAAAACACATAAAATTGGTCTATAATTAACAATGAAGTTTGACAAACATCTTCTCTGTGACCGAAATAAAACCATTTGCGTGGTTTTCATAAAAAAATATTAATATTATTTAAGCAGCAGTAATGAAGCTACCGTAATTGTAAAACATTGTTTTGAAACAACTGACTTCTAACAGTTTCACGACTCATTAACATTAACCATTTGTGAATTTTAAATGTTTACTCCACAGTTTTGGACAAACAAGGTAACCTAAGGTCATTTTCTCCAAACATTTGGAAATTCCCAAGCCACCCACGTTTTGTGCTGTAAATTGTGATGTCATTCATATCGAAATAAAGGGCCAGTTGACCCCTTGACATTTGACCCTTGTTAACCAGAAGTTAGTGCTGTATTCAAGGTGGAGCCATCTGTGTGTGAAGTTTTCCTCCTCCATGACTCTTTATTTCCTTTGTTGAGAACTCAGGAGGGATGATCAGAGAAGACTGGTCACTTCTAACCTATGAACAGGACATGCTTTTCTCATGTATGAATAAAAAAACATGGCAAATTAAACAAAGCTCTTTCTCCTAAAGCTTCACATTTTCCCCTATTCTTTTCAGAGGAAAATGACAGAGTAAATTCAGTGAAAATGAGGTGGTTCATCTTATCTCTTAAAATCCTGCAGCTCGTCACCGTAACTGATTTCACTCACTGGCTACAACCCTGGTTTATATTTAACAGAGAATAGTCGTTTCAGAAAGGGGGAAGTCATTTTGTCAACTGTTTCTGAGCAAAATGATAGAAACTGAACCTGTCATGAGAAAATAAATTCTTAATTAATAAGATTTAATAAAACAAATCTATTTTTTTATGTTTTTGATAAACTGTGTTACTAATAACAAAAAAAGGGTTGATTTTTTTTAAAGGAATGTACAGTATTTGGTTCTGATCCATTTGGACTGAAATGAATTGCTAAAAGAGCCACGCTCTTAAACAACGATCTCAGATGGTTGTGCGCATCAGAAAACACAGCCGACGTTTCAGCGTTATTGTCATGCATCATGAACAATGAGATGAGCCAAAGACGGAACAGGTTTTAATTGTTCTTTGTTTTTTATAGCCACAACAAGAACTTTAAAAAAGAATTGACCGTTGCATGTTTAAAGAAGGAGTTCATCCATCTTTCATTTCATTCAGTTGCATTCCTGCTAGTTATCAGCTGGTGATTTTAGTCCTTGTTGACAGACGGGACATTCTTTGACCCCTAGTGTAAAGAAAAAAGTTGCACCGTGAACAAACTAGTTGACTGTGTTCTCTATCGCGGTCTCATTGCTACACTGAGAATCTTCATCCTCATTTTTCAAAACATGCTCCGTAACGTGTCCGTTCTCCTCCTGAAACTGAACCTTCACCGTCACCGAAGAGCATTTCTCCACTTTACACTTGATGTGAAACGTGTTGTTGTACTTTTGAAGGATGCAGGACTTGAAGTCAGACATGTTGTTCTCAGACAGGTGGCATACCAGCTGATCCTTATCAACGGAAACAAGAGCCCGTCGTCTCAAAAAGTCCGGGCTTCCACACAGCATCCTGTCCAGCATCTCCACACCCTGACTGTTCTGCAGCATCCAGTCGTGCAGGTACCACAAGCGGCAGTCGCATGCCCACGGGTTCCCATGGAGCCTCACAGTGGGATGGAAGACGAACGAGTCCAAGCTGCCCTCGGGGAGCGTTTCCAGCAGGTTGTCAGACAAGTAGAGCCTCTGAAGAAACAACTGGTCCTCAAACAGCTTGGCCTCCACCTTTGTCAGGTTGTTATTGTGGAGGTGGATTTCCTTGATGTGTACAAGACCTTTAAAGATCACTTCAGGGAGAGAGGTGAGCTGGTTTTCAGACAGGTCCAGGTTCTCCAGGGCGCTCACATTCCTGAAAAGGTTTCCTGCGAGGTTGGAAAGCTGGTTCGCTGATAAGATAAGGTCAGTCAGTGAGGCCAGACTGCTCAGAGGCGACAGCTCAGCCAGTCGGTTGCTTTTCAAGTTCAGCTCCTTCAAACTGGACGGCTCAAATCCAAAGACTTTGTCGCTGAAGGATGTCAGAAGATTTCCTCGAAGATTCAGCACACTCAAATTTGTTAAGGCGGAGAAGACGCCGTCGTCTAGTCCTTCTAACTGGTTTCCCTCCAGGTGAAGCTCAGCGAGATGAGAAATGTTATGGAAGGTGTTGGATGTGAGGTTGCTGATGAGGTTGTTGTTCATTTTCAGGATCTCTAACTGCACCAGACCAGAAAAAGTCTCTCTTGTCACCGCCTCGAGTTTATTTTGGGACAAGTCCAGAGCACGCAGCTTGCTGAGGTTCAGGAAAAGAAAGGAGGGCAGCCCTGATATGAAGTTGTTCTTCATCTGCAGCGTTTCGAGCCGTCTCAGGGAATCGAATGTACCAAGAAGAATCGTCTGGAACTTGTTGTAGTTGAGCAGCAGCTTCATCAAATTCTCCTGCTTTGAAAAAGTTCCTATGAACAAATGATCCAGCCACGGGTTCCCACTGATCTCCAGCTCCTGCAGCTCGGTCATATGCTCGAACGCCCCGGCGTGAACACTGCGCAGAGCATTGTTGAGGAAAATGAGCTTGGTCAGCTGCGGGCTGTCATGCAGCGTGTGGGCAAACAGGTAGCTCACAGATGACGTCATGATGATAACCTCCTTAACGTCTTTAGAGATGTTTCCGGGCAGATGTGACATCCGTTCTTCAACACACAGCACCTGAACCTGGGTGAAACACTGACATCTGTGTGGACAGATGTTCTGCCAGTCGTTGCTGGCTCTGTGGCAGAGAAGCAGCACCAGGAGCAGAGCCAGACCCAACTCTTTGACCATTGTTACTGTCAAAACACACAAAAAGCTGGTGTGAAATAACAGACGAGAATAACAACGAGTGTAGTTTTGACAACTCTTTGACAGCCACTATTTAGATGCATTCACAAAAAGAATGATCTAATTTAAAACGTGTTCCAGTTTAAAACGAACAAGAACATACCTGTGTTACAGAACTCCCATCACACTGAAATAAATGTGCATGTGGACCTGCACACCAGCTGACTCACAGCAAACAGTACGGCTGAATTAGGAAAGAAAAACCTTTGGACTGCGACTGACTTCTCTGCCAGGACTTTATGAGCTCACAACAACAAAACGGTTTCTCCAGAGATAAGTGGACTGTTGGTTTCAACACATCTGGATCCATGTTTGCTGAGACAAAGGAGAGAAAAGTGTTAAAGTCTTGAACGTTAAAGAAAAGAAAACACAGATCCACAGTCAAACCGAACACCTCCTTGATTGACCTGGTTTTTTGAGGGACAGTCATGGAGGAAAAAACGTCCGCCCTCTTTCAGTTCCAGGGTTTTACTATTCTGTTTTGACTTCCTTTAACAAATGTTGTGCACGTTCTTTTTACGCCTGTGGCAGATTTGTAGTTTTAGGACCTGTAAAAAAAATCAATTTATTACTGGTACACCCTGATGTGTTTCTTATTATTATTCTTTTCTCGGCTTGTCCATCTTCAGGGGTCTCCACAGCGAGACACCCTCGTCTGTCTCACTCTGTCCTCACTCCACCTCCATGTCCTCTCTAACTGCATCCATATGTCTCGTCTTTGTCTTTTTCCTGGCCGCTGCATTTCTAACATCCTTCTACCAGTATACCCACTGTCCCCACTCTGGACATGTCCAAACCATCTCAGTCTGGCCTCTCTAACTTTATCTCCCAGTTGTTCAACATGTGCTGTACCTCT
>JARVGV010001740.1:14293923-14307167 GCA_031762435.1 Hypsolebias longignatus | reverse complement strand
GAGCAGATGTAGTCAGAGGAGCATCAAGCTGCTTGGAGATGGTCTGATAGTCTTCACCTTCATGCTGCTCAGTTATTTTATTTTTAAGCTCCTGAGATAACCCTGTCCTCAGCTTTCAGTGGTCCATGGTACACACCATGATACCAAACAGCCCAGTGACTGTTTCACCCTTTAAATAGGCAGAATAACTAATTATAGGATTTGACAAACCAAAAGTCCAAAGCAATTATTAATTTTTATTAGTTGATTTTAGTAAAACATTTATATGACTTGTCAGTTTCAAGTTATTTCAATAACCATTGTGATTTTTTTTTTGTCAACAAAAAGATACAAATTTGTTCACATTTGTATATCCTACATATTAAAAATCTGACTTTAGTCACTGTATTTATTTTAACATAATATCTTAAAGTGAGGTGAAGCATCGCTCACAGGCCTTCATGGTGTTTGCCCTTGTTTTTGATTAATTTCATTTGTTACTACACGGTAACTAAATTTGACAGCTCTTTTGTTAGTTACTCTGTGGTAGCAGGAGCTGCAATACCTGACTGAATGTCTGGGGCTGTCAACTGAGCAAAAGTCCAAATCCAGCTGTTTTCTCAGAGAATGTTCAACTTTTCTTCCTCTTTTTGTAACATTATCAGGCAATTAGATGCTTTCAGAGTAATGTTGATGGTGACGAGCTGTAAACTTAATAAATCATGAATACTGTTTTGTCCACATCCCTTAGCCTAAAAAACAACCAGTCCTAAAAAATAAATCCGTCTGTTCAGTCTTCCTTGAGAAATCTCTTGATGACATATGCAGGATGCTTTTATTCTTCCAAAAACAAATAATAATTTACCACCTGAATGCTTCATGGTTCAATCAATAGTTACATTATAGTCATGTAAGCAATAAGGTCAATATAAATTTAACCAATGTGCAATGTACTTTTACATTTGATATATCACTCACCCTTAGAAGCTGATCTAAACATACAGATACCTCTCTTTAATTAGTATAAAAAAACATGTGAACTTGAACTTACGAGTCTCCATAATTTGTTCATGTTTGTTGAAAGGAGGAGGAGTGCCAATTCCATCTATGTCTGGGGTCGTGGCTGCTCAGTCCCATACAGGGAAGAGCTTGGAGGACCGCTACGCGGCGCTTGCAGAGTTGGACAATGAGCTCAGCTCCTCGGCCTCCACAGGCAGCACGGTGCAAGGGTGAGAGACCGCTACACGAACACACACATGCACAGACGCGTTGCAGCATCCTTTTATACACGCCACCTTTTTCATTCACGATCTGACCGCTGTTTGAATTTTGCTCTCCTGGGGCCTCATGTAGGAACAATAGCAAAAGCAAAACATTTGCGTATGCCAAGTTGAACACACAGGTTGGGATGTATGAAACAAACATCACATGAAAGTGGATATAATTATATGCAATCTTTTGTCATGGCCATGCAAACATTTTCTGTCAACAGCATCAAACTACAAAGCACTGAAACTCTATGAAAAATGTCAAAATTTGGCTCCGTTTGTTTTTATGAACCCATGATGTATTTAACACGTTTTCTCATGAGTTTGAGCAGCTGAACAATTAAATGAATAACATGTGTCAAAAATGATCAAAACAAGCTCACACTAACTGTAAAGTTGTATTTTTGTCACATATACTGGTAGAAACGAGCACCAGTGGCCGCAGGCCTGCAAGGTGCACAGACGGATGAGGTGCATAAAGTGCACGTGAATTGTTTACACGGCACTTGCATTCTCACTGAGAAGCAAACGGTGTCAGATCGGCTTATTAATTCAGTGCAGTTCACCTGTGATGATTCCTCCGGGCACATGGCCATAGATAGACGTGTAACGTTGTGAAGCAATGGCAGCTTTGGTACTCCTGGAGGACGTTGTCGATGAAAGAATCGTTTTCAGGGATCTCACTGACCTGCTGGCACATGATGATACCTGGTTTGGATCTGATTTAGAGTTCCAGGGTCATTCTGGTGGGACTCTGTGTTGGACTGGCCCCAGTGTTAAGAGGGGAACGAGGAGGAGCTGTCTGCCGGGGTCAGTTCATGCCTTCACCAAAGGGCCGTCCTTGCCATGGCAGCTGTGTGGGACAGCCACGTCCAAACGACGTCCAGATTTATCAAAGTCCCCTACATCGTGCTGAAGTTTTCCACTGATGAGCAGCGATTGGTTTCTTGATTAATTTTGATGTAAAACTACTTATTTTTTGTAAATTACAGGCAAGAACCAGAATTTGTGTAAAACGGATTTGCCACTTGCTAACCTCTGAGGAATGACCACCTAATTTTTTTGCTAACCTCCACCTTCATTTTTCACATTCAGTAAAATTAAATTTTTTTTTATAATCTTTCTGGACACCTTTGCTATTGTTATTTGAACACAGAGTGGAAGTCTGCTGTGTAATTTTGCCAATTTTCATATTTATTTATGGAAAGGGACAGGGTTATGTTATGTTAGTTTATTAGTCATATGCAGGTTAACAAAAGGTCAACAATGCAATAAAATGTTCAAGATGAGAAGAACTGAAGACTCACTAAAGACAAAAAACAAAAACAAGAAATACTAAAGCATGCAAGTACTACACAGGTTATTGCACAGGTAGTGAGTAACGTTGAAATAAGTTACGATGGTAAGGTAGTGACATGCCACTTAATGCAGCAGCATTAAAAACATTAGCTGTCACAAGCTGATATTAGTCATATTAGTTGTCACAGATGTGGCTTGGTGCAAAGTTATTGTCAGTTGTTCAGTGTTATTATCAAGAGTTCAGTAATCTGACAGCTTGTGGGTCATAACTGTCCTTTAGTCTTTTTGTGCGTGATGACAGACTCCTGTATCGTCTGCCTGAAGGTAGTAGACAGAAGAGTCCTTGTGCTGAGTGGGTGTGGTCCGTAATGATGCTGCAGGCTGTACGCAGACACTGGCTGTGGTAGATGTCCTGGATGGTGTGGACACTGCTACCAGTGATGTCCTCTGCTGTTTGCACCACCTCTGTAGTGCTTCTGGCTCTGACTCCAGCGGTTCCTGTACCACCCTAATGCAGCCTGTCAGCCTGGTCAGCAGCACCAAACATGCAGTTTGTTGTTGTCCACAGAGTTTACATGTCTGGTGAACACTTCTACTTCCTTAGCTTGGAGTACCAGTGTATGTTTGTAGGTGCATTCCTGTGTCTTGATTTCTCTGTGTCCTGTATGCAAACACAGATCTTCTAAAGATGGACACATTGATGATAAACAGTCAACCGGTGTGTTTGATCAGCAGCACCTGGCAGCTGCTGACCTTTGTGTGTCAAGTGAGCTTGATGAGGCGGCCATCTTAAATTCATCTGACTTCAAACAGTAAGAAGTTGTAAAGGTAAGTCCTGTAATTATTTTCTGAAACGTATCACGTGGTTTAGGCGTAGTTCCCATCCCTGGTCCTCGAGGAACACCATCCTCCATGTTTTAGTTGTTCCTCTGCTCCAACACGCCTGATTCAGTGGTTTAATTACAGAAGCCTGCACCCTTTCATTCAAGTCAGGTACGTTTTGGGGAGCGGTGGCGCAGTGGTTAGACGGTGGGCTTGTGATCGGAAGATCGCCGGTTCAAACCACGGTACCGACAACATCATTCGCACCACTCTGGGCCCCTGAGCAAGGCCCTTAACCCCCACCATCTGCTCCCTAACAGGTCTCTCTTGAAAATTAGTTCCCGTGGCTCAATGAGACTAACCTGGATAAATAAAGGTCAAATGAAAAAAAAAAAAAAATGGAGCAGAGGAGCAACTAATGCAGGGTGGCGTTCCTCAGGGACCAGGGTTAGGAACTACTGGTTTATGAGATATATCTAACAAATGGGCAGAGTAGACTGCAATAATTAATGGCAACGCTTTAAACAAACATCTTGTGCAGTCTGTTAGTGCTCAGGGTGTGTGTTGGGAATCCCTCTCAGCTACTACCACACCAAAGCTCAACGTCTGTACAGCAGCCGTATAAAAGAGCCATTTTCTCCCACAAAGTTTGAATAGCTGGGTCAGTCATCTTGAATCTGTTGACTTCACATGTTAATCAGTTGAAGCTGTACCTCTGATGATTACTTTGTGTTTTTTTAAAGTGCGCCCACCAGTTCATGATCTATTTTCAAAGCACCATCGCCTGGTGGGTAAAAACAAAACCATTATTTCAGTGTTTCATTGGGAGGTCTGTGTGTCATGGTGTCTCAGTCTTAAGTGAGTCTAAAAGCAAGCGGGTTGGATGAAAATAACCTGATCTGTTAATCCAATCGTCTGTGTGCTCTGACACCATGTGTCTGCCTGCAGCCAGGGGGGAGCTGAAGTACTGCTTCACTACATGCTGCACTTTGATTTCAGCTGATTTCAGCTTTAAAAAGCAGCCGCACATTGTTGCTTCCAGTTTCAGAGTTCAGTCCTTTCACACAAACTCTCTGCCGTGATAACTGCGTTTTGTTTTATCTGCTGCGGTCCTGGGAGGGTCACCTCAGGGATCCACCGCTGGATACTGAAGGAGAGACAAGCTGCCTGTTGATTCATTCATTAGCTCTGTGTCGCACACTTTCATCACCCACAGCCAAAATCAAATCATGTTTTTGCTTCTGTGTAGGTGTGTGAGACCATTTGTCTGCACCTTTAGCACAAGAGCTCATGAACATCAGGACGGATTTAAATAAACCTTTCAGAAAGTATGATGATCAGCATTCAATCAACCTTTCCAAACACAAAACTTGCTAAAACTGAACAATTTTTTACAAACATTTACTTAAAATTTGTTGTTTTAGCAGCTGAAAATCATCATCACATACTCAGAATGCTCACACACATCATACGAGATCATGCATGAAGTCTGCTAAAAGATTAGGCCAACATGCTAAAATAATCTTAATAATAAACAAGATTTTTTTCAAACATTTTTGTTTGGACTGCCTCTGAAGACATATATAAAATATTTATTATTTCTGCTGTCATACATTAACAAGTGGAACATGTTTCATTATACATTCCAGCTACGCACTGCAAAAGTCACCAGAAAGCAATGTTGTGGTCTTGTTAGCTAAAAATGTTGATAAAACAGGCTCATGTGTGTGTGTGTACTTGTTTTTACTACAGCGTGAGGACCATTGTGCCATAGTTACTATCAAAGTAAGGTCTTTGATGTAAAGTGAGGACCGCTTCAAGGTCCTCACTTTATTTGCAGCTCTCCTGTGCTTTACTACGTAGTTAGGTTTAGAGTATGGTGTGAATTAAGTTTTGGTTCAGGTTAGGGTTAGCTATAGACCAGTAATGGTTAAGTTTATGGGTTAGGCATAAATACAGTAACAAAAATGAATGGAAGTCAACACAATGTCCTCAGTTTGATGCCAATACACGGGTGTGTGTGTGTGTGTGTGTGTGTGTGTGTGTGTGTGTGTGTGTGTGTGTGACCACTGGTCTGGGTCTGGGTTCCTCCTATTCACCTGATGGCTGACTGGAGTCCTGTTTGGGTTTCTTCTCTGCTTTCAGGACCAGTGAGGATATCTCCAGGGTCACCATCGGTTGTTAGGCCCATGGTCCTCCTTGACCATGTGAACAGCTAGTTCTGGTTGTCACCAACAAACTGGTTGGTCCACTAGGAGAAGGTGCTATTTATAAGACTGAGTGTGCTGCAGCTCCTCAGACTGAAGAAGCTTTCTGGATAAAATTTGAAACATTTAACAAGAAGAATCCGTCCAATGGACCTGACTCAACTTTATTAGAGGGAGATAAAAACAAATGACTGGTTCTGTTTTAAGTTTGGAGAACAGAGTTTGGGTTCTGCTCTCCTGGTCCATGTAGTCTAAAACCTGTACCCTGTTTGTTAGTTATTCTCGGTCAGTATAAACACCTTCAAACCTGATCTTGGTTCTGACCTATCTCACAGATTGCTTACGTTCACATCAAGTTTAGTTTAGTTTCGTGCTGGATTTATGTTTCTGGACTTCCTGCATGATCAGTGTTCTGTTTAAATATGTTTACAGGTTCATGTCTCTCCCCTGAGCCCTGTGTTTGGGTTGTCACTTCTGTGGGGATCATCATGATGCCCTTTGGAACGTGAGTAAAATAATAAAATAAACCGAGAAAAATCTGCAAAAAGTAAAAGAAAAAAGAGAATATTCATGGAATACAATGAATGTTTGTTTCAATGAAGCCAAAGTTGTAACAAAATTAAGATAAAAAAATGTCAGTTAAAAGTGTCAACAAACAAAAATAAGTTAAAAGTATAAAAAAACTACAGCTTCAGCTAAAGTTGAACTCAAATTTAAGAGTAGCAAAAGGTAAAAGCAGCTAAAAACAGCATGATGAGACAAAAATAAAAACAGTCTGCTGAAGCAGATTTCAAGTTGCACACTCTTGAAGGAATTAGAGATTTCAAAACATGTCTATGAAAAATATTTGTGCATTAAGCTTACCATTGCTAAAAGGACAAAAGGTACAACATGTAAAAGCCATAATAGCATCCATCTCCTGAGTAAGCTTAACGTTTTCACATATGGATGGGTGAAATAGCACCAAAAATACATTGCAATTTTTTTTTTAAAACAACAAAACGATAAATTAAAGAGGAGTAAAATGTTTGTAAAGCAGTTTCAGATCAGTTCAGACTCTTTGGACTTGATTTTGGTGTTGCTGAAAAATAACAAACAAATCTCAGAAAAAAAAAAAGAATTAATGTGAACAGATAAAGCATAATTATTCAACAATCATGTTGTTGAACAGAAAAAAAAATAATAATAATTCTACCAACTAAAATAATCATTTTCTTTCATTTTCAGCCCAAACAGACAAACAACCATCACCACTTTCACATGTAGTCAACATCCGTGACTCTTAAGGCCTTAACCCTTCCAGTTCCAAAGGCAGGTGATGGATCCCTTTGGTAAAGTCTTCAGGTTGGTTCCAGAAACAGAAGGGGAGGCTCCTCCTGAGGGGATGAGGAGCTTCAGAGAGACACAGACACTGACAGGAGTCGCTGCTCGGCTGTCCTGAACGCCTGGGACCTTAAGTACACAATTTTGTTCCACCTCTAGTACTAAATGTGATGAGAATGACAATAAAGAACCTTGAATTTTAGCTCAACATCTGTAAATTTGACTGAGTTGTTAATTAATCTGAGGCAGTTTAGTGTTTAGTGTATTGTTAGTTTAGTGTATTGTTAGTTTAGTGTATTGTTAGTTTAGTGTTTTCTTAGTTTAGTGTATTTTTAGTTCAGTGTACTGTATTCATAGTTTAGTGTATTGTTGTTTTAGTAAATTCTTAGTTTACTGTATTCTTAGTTTAGTGTTGTTAGTTTGGAGTTTTCTTAGATTAGTGTATTATTAGTTCAGTGTATTCATAGTTTAGTGTACATGTATTTAGTGTATTGTTAGTTTAGTATATTGTTAGTTTAGTATATTCTTAATTTACTGTGTTCTTAGTTTAGTGTATTGTTAGTTTAGAGTTTTCTTAGATTAGTGTATTCTTAGTTCAGTGTATTCATAGTTTAGTGTATTTAGTGTATTGTTAGTTTAGTATATTCTTAGTTTACTGTATTCTTAGTTTACTGTATTCTTAGTTTTCTGTATTCTTAGTTTACTGTATTGTTAGTTTAGAGTTTTCTTAGATTAGTGTATTATTAGTTCAGTGTGTTCATAGTTTAGTGTATTGTTAGTTTAGTATATTGTTAGTTTAGTTTATTCTTAGTTTACTGTATTCTTAGTTTAGTGTATTTCTTAGTTCATGCACCGGATCTTACTGCTGTTTTTCTTTACAATTTGTATTTTTGTTGGATGTAAATTGGACCCTGTGTAAATAGTTTCATTCCACCTCAAGTACCATATGTTATATGAATGACAATAAATATCATTGGATTCTCAAATAAACAAGCTGAATGTAAAATTTACTGAAAGATGGTAATGTTTGCTTTTTTCCATGTTAAATGAATGTAGCAGCCATTTTTATTTGGATTGACTCAATAAGTTTATTGTCTATAGAGGTACATTTGTTACATATTTCCTGAAAGTTTCAATAAATTTTACCTTTTGATTCTAGAGATATTTTGTTAACAGACAGACAAAGTTGATGAAAATTGTCAATGGTAAAATCTTAAACAGCATTTCAAGATCTGTCTGTTTTTAGAAGATTTTCTTTGGTGATTTGTCTTGTACCTAATTTTAGGGCAATATCTTTAGAATCAACAGTATTTTAGCTGGTTTTTTTTTATTTATTTTTTTTTTATTTTTATTTTTTATTTTTTGTATTTTAGCTGTTTGTTTAGGTCAATTAATTGTGGCGGCCATCTTGAACTGGGTTAATCAGCTGCAGATGATTACGCTCTAAAGTTTCATTAAAATTTATCCTGCGGTTCATGATATATTTTGCTAACAGACAGACTCATGAACACACTGAAAAGAGTTTTGCCTGCTGTTAACCAGTGGGCGATAGTGTGTGTGCTGTTTCCCACAGATGTTCCTCAGCATGTGGTGGACTTCTGATTTGTCCTCAAGAAACCAGGGATTTAAAAAAAAAACTTGAGCCTAAACAAATCCAGTGATCCCTCCACATGGCACACACGGTTCTGCTCATGGAACACACACTGTCGTCTCTTGTGTCTTGTCCTGCAGAGGGCCTAAACAGTTCTGGCAATGACAGAAGTCTCCAATGAAAGCATGAAGGTCGGAGCACAAAAGGCTGTGTCATAGTAAAACTGTTGAAATGTCTTCTTTTCAACATGAAGCACCCCCCCACCCTGAGCAGACCGGGTGGTGTTTGGTGGGTCGTTGTGTAAGTAATCCTGTCGTAACAGGTTTTGTAAGACAGAAGAAGACAAATTAAACAAGATGCCCAGCACCACAGCTGCACGTTTCATCTGCTGCATCTTAGCACTGAAGTGTTTTGTGAACATCTTACCACAACTGTGAGTTCATTTTAATTAGTTGATATTGTTGACTGGACAAATCGAATGTGTAAAAATGAGTGAAAGAAGTACAAACAAAAAACAAACTGATTCATGTAAACAGAAAAACAAATGCTTAATGGAATATTCGGAAATGGGGCTATTTGTAAAAGTTATACATTTGTCCCTCGTTTATCGCGGGGGTTACGTTACAGACAACCCTGCAACAATAAAAAACTGCCAAGTAGGTAGTCAATATTTATTTTAGTACAGTATTTATATTTGTATTTTAAGGCTTTATAAACCCATCCCACACTCTTATGATGTTCTAAACTCTTACACCTACGTCATTTTAACAACATGTATATGTACTACAGTACTGCTACTCAGCAGCTCTGCAGATCTCAGCTCACTTCCGGTTCTGCAGACCTGCTGCAGCATGAAGCCCACTGCCACGTCCAGGTTGAAGTGCATGTGGATAATTGAGCTTCAGGAAGCTTCAGGATTATTTGTGACTTTCCTGACAGTTCTTTTTTTTTTCCCAACCTTTGTTTAGACAGGTTAATCCCAGTTCTGTGAGCTTCATAGACAGCCTAGATTTGCGTTACAAACTTTCCCTCTATTTTGGCAGAAAGCAGCAGCCGTAAGCACTGTTGGCTTCTGGGTAGTGTAGTTTTTTTTGACTGACCTTAGGTTTCTTGAAAGAAAACTACAAAATGACAGCGCCTGTCTGCAGCTTTTTTTTGTTTTAACTTTTTATCTCGTACCATCCCAATGGCAAATAGTAAATGGACTGTACTTATTTAGCGTCTTTCTATCTAATCAAGACACTCAAAGTGCTTTACGCTACAATATGTGTCCTCATTTACCCATTCATACAGATCTGTATAAAAAATAATCAGAGCTTTTAGATAACATTCATGCACCGATGGGACACACATCAGAGGCAATGAGGGGGTCATTGTTTTGCCAAGGGACACTTCGACATGTGACTGCTGGTGGATTCGAACCCCCAACTCTCCCATTGGAGGACGACTGGTCTAATCACTCAGCCACAGCCACCCCAATCATGTGGGCAATATTAAAGTTGACAATTGTTGAAAAACCGCTTAAGAGTGAGTATGTGAAAGTTGGACCGTGAAGTAGCGAGGAACTGCTGTATCTTACCTGTTGCAGATAACACTGTGAACAAGGTCAGTTTGGAGAAATAATTGATTTCTGATTGGACCAGTAAGCCAACAGAAGTGACATGAAGCACTTCCAGGGCAGGAAACACATATTCATGCCAAAATAACTGAATATTTCAAAATATAATGCAGTGCAAAGGCCTAAATGTCATTTGCATCAACCATAAAATAACTTTTTAAGACTGAAGCTCTTTCAAAACACCAAAATCTACATTTCAAGTGGTTCCCTCTGACTGTAATGCCAAGGTAGTCCAAATGAACCCATTTCCGAAATGAATTTAGCTTTTTTTAAATGATTGGTTTTCATTATTTCACAGACTGCTATTATTCATAGCTTTATGTTACCATTAATTTAGTATTACATATTTTCTGTAAAAAAAATATGATTTATGATAAAATTGGTGATGCAGATGTGCTATCTACAACAGGTAAGAGGTTCACTATTTATACCTTTTGCACAGAAACACACTTTAAGTTGCCCAAATCTTTCTTTTAAGTAATTTATTCTTGAAGTGAGCAAATGTAATAATTTATAAACTTAACCTTTAAGTTAAGTAAATCTGTTAGTATATTCATCCTACATTTGTAGGGAGAGAGACACCTGTAGAAGGAGGTGAGGACTGAGCTTCTCAGACCAGCTCGTTTCAGCCGCCTGAGGAAGTAGAGTCTCTGATGAACTTTCTTGATCAGGCTGGTGGTGTTGTTGCCCCAGCTGAGGTTGTCATTCAGGTGTACACCCAAGTACTTGTAGCTGCAGACCACTTCCACCCCAGATATTATAGATACAATATAATCGTTTATCACAATAATTTCTGAGACATTTAATAGCCCAGTAAATTTTTTTATTGTGACAGGCCTAATCATGAATTCTGTTGTCTTTTGATGAAACTTAGGCAAAAATCGTTGTATGTACATCTACAACTGATTAGGTTTTGAAGTTTCTTTAATTCAACATGGCCGACACACCAACTCAATTTATTTTTTTTTTTTTTTTGCGCCTGCTCCATTATTCAGGGGTTTCTTAAGACTTGATTTTTTTTTTATTTTTTATTTTTGCTGAATGCTTTTCCTGACACAACCACTGACCACCAAGCTACCACAGCACACGTGTGTAGCCCATTTAGGGCACTCCGGGAGCAGTAGGGTGGTTAAGGGTCTTGCTCAAGGGTCCAAATTGGGGCAAATGAGGTTTGAGGACGGTGTAGGGGTTTCAAATTTCTCACCTCCTGATCACATGCTCGTCTTCTCTGACCTTTGCGCCACCACTCCCACACAACTAGTCAACTGTAGGGAACACAAAAGAGACTTTAGCTCATTCAGATTTATAGGAATTAACGTAAAATTTGTTGTGGTAGTAGCTTTGTGTCATTCTCAACATATTTTTTGAACATTAAATTTAAAACTTTCAAATGTTGACATGCAAGGCAGTGGGTGAAAGACAGTCCTTCAAGGAATACTAGGTTTTAATTTAGCCAATGTTGTTCTTGGATATTGATGATAAATGAGTCATCCTGAAGAGTGTAGTTTGTAGTAAAGAAGTTCAGTCCTACCAAACTGATAGACGGCTCAAACTGCTCAGCTGGGAAAGCCTTCAGTCATTGCTCAGCTCAGCATTACACGACTCTCTTTACCCACCTTAATCCCACTATCTCATAGTCTCTGTCTCCTTTCCTGTCCTCTCAATTACGCTTCGACTCTGAATCCCTGCTTCTCTCCTTATCGTTCCTCCTCCAATGCTTACGTTTATTCCCCCCACCCACCCGCATTTTACTTTATTGTTTCGTTTCTTATTTGCATATTCATTACATCACCCTTTTAATGGGCTTAGGATGGGCACGAATGTGCTTCCACAGCTCTCAGGCTGCTGTCGTTGCTAAGGCAGGGAACGCTGGGTCTACATTTTCGACATCTAGCCCCTGACCTCAGGGAAGCGAGACGAGGAGCTGTTTCAATTTGTTTACCTCGTAACTGTCTCCTGGCTGCACACCTCAGATCTGACCTTTCTTATAAGGTTGGGCATATTCATCCCCAGTTAGGGCTCCTGTTTGCTTCCCCCACTCTGTTTTAGGATTTATAGTATTACAGAATCTTTCATGGAAGGAAAAAAAGCCATGAATACTATTGTATTTCAAGGTGTTTTTTTTGGCTGAATATTGTTAGACATGAACTGTGCTTCTCAGCTGAATCATTACAACCAATAAACTCTATTTAAATAATTTAAAAAAAACTGCAATTTTCTCTCCATTAGATTCCTGGTTGCTGAACCCACCTGTGCAGTTCAAATAAAATGGGCAACATGAAGACTAATGTATCAATCTTGGAGCTGAATGATGGACGACCTCCCTTACAATCAGTGTTTCATAGCACAGTTGCATGAATCACTTTGATCTAGCACCAAAATGCTGAATATTCATAGTTCGCACCTTTCAGTTTGGTTGTGTTTCCAATGTTAGAGTTAACCTACTTTATCATGCTGAGACCCCTGGTCTTGTCTGCACAATGTCAGACCCGGTTAAAAGTCAGACCTGGCCCGGTTCTGTAGAGATGAGACGAGCTCAGCTGCTCTGAGTGAGCTTCCCAGGGTCAACACTCGATAAGGAGTATCTTTTTATTTTGCTGGCTTCCATCACGTAGATAGATTTGCACTTTCATTCATTTTTCACCATCAGAAACAGATAAGACCAATGACGTCACCCCACTGATGCACTCTGATAGGCTGTGCTCCCGGAAGTGAAGGCGGAGCCAAGGGCCAATATAAGCTGGGGTGTCTGCTTCTGCCGCCTGGCGAAGACGAGTTGGACGGATGCCTCAGCGCTGAAACTGTAACTTTCTTCTGCCTGATGAACATTAAATTGGTAAATGGAAATTATATAACTCTTGATTTATTTGCGTTAGAGCAAATTTCCTCTCCTCCTGGGAATAAAAGCACCAGACTGCAGAGGTGGGGAGTTGGACTGGTTTTAGGGACGGACCCAGTCCAGATTCTCACACTAATGTAAGCTCTCAGTGTTTGCTTTCTATGTCCAGAGGGGGCTCACCTCTTACATTTTAAGATACAAGGATACATCTAAATAGATTGTCCTCATCCCTTTAGCAATTAACACAATTTAGAATTACTGTACTGTATATGAAAAGGTACTCATATATATATATAGT
>JARVGV010001740.1:14190802-14209112 GCA_031762435.1 Hypsolebias longignatus | reverse complement strand
CCCCCCACCCCTTCCACACAGATTGTGACAGCATGGCCATGACTGCAGATGGCTGCATTCAATTCACACGTCACGCAGGCGACGTCTTGCTCAACTTCAACCGGCTCCGCAGCCGAAACCTCCTGACGGACGTCACCATACAGGTGGACGGACAGCTGTTCCACGCTCATAAGGCCATCCTGGTGGCCTGCAGGTGAGAACTGTGTGATTCAGCAGCCCAACGTTCAGACGTGGTGTCCTGCTTCACACGTCGTGTCCGTCTTCTACTCCACAGTGGCTTCTTCTATTCTGTGTTCATGCAACCCGAGAACGCCAACCTTGGTGCCATTAGTTTGGACCCCAAAGTGGACCGTAAAGGTTTCTCCCTTCTGCTGGACTTCATGTACACTTCCTGCCTGAACCTTAATGAGAGTCTGGCCTTGGCTACCCTGAACTCGGCCGTCTACCTCCAGATGGAACACGTAGCAGACACCTGCCACAGGTTCATCAAGTCCAGGTAAAGAAAACAAAAGAAAGTCAAGCAGTTCAGTTTCCTTCTACAGCACCAACGTGTATTAGAACATCCATGTACATGTTTAAATGACTAGCGTGTTTGTGAAAATGGAAAGGGACCTGACTTGAGTTTCCCTCTGCAGGCAGCAGTCTCTGAATGTGCAGATGGAGGAGCTGCAGAACAACTCGTCATATCTGCCTGAAGAAATCTTCAAGACGTCTGTAGAGGAAAAAGAGCCAGACCTCAGAAGCAACCACTTCTCCAGGTCTTCTGCTCTGCAGGAGCGTGCAGGTTACATCCCCAGTGTTTTCAGGGGCATCAACACCACTGGCTCCTACCATGTCTATGGAGACCTTCATGTCCCCGCTGGGTCTCTGGAAGCTTCTCATAAGATGGCGTTCCCCTGCTCCATCATCCAGCCGGCAGCAGCTCACAGCAGTCTTCAGGGCCCAGCTGCTCCTATGGAGGGAGACAACGTCCACCACCCGCAGACCGGCTGTCTCCGATTGTCCCCAAGCTGCAGCAAAGGTGTCATTTGTAGCCCCCAGAGCCCCCTCCGGTCTGACTGCCAGCCAAACTCCCCCACCGAATCCAGCAGCAGCATAAACGCAAACATGAGCCTTCAACCTTCGGACTGCCCCAGGTACACCAAGGCCCGCAACTGGAAGAAGTACAAGTTCATCGTTCTGAACCAGACCTTGGATGAGAGCGGGAAGGAGGCTCAGCGAGGCGGTGCAGTGGGGGGGGCAGCGTCCCCCTCGCTGAGCCCCTCCAGGAGGGAAGCAGTAGGTGGACACAGTGAGTCCCAGGGAGACGACGGCAGCCAGCGGGAGGACACGCCTTCACCTCGGAGTGAGCTCAGCTGCAGCAGCAGGTAGGACCCCAAACCGTCTTCACAGCACTGAAACGTAGAACTTCAAATAGACGGATTCTTCTCCTCCTCTAGCTGTGATCATCTCCATCAGATGGAGACCGGTCATTTATCTCCTGCCTCCTACACTTCTGATGACACCATGAAGACGCGCTCAGATTATTCCCCCTCCAGCTGTGGTGAGTGGTCTCCACAGTCATCACAGTTTGATGGAGCTTTGCTCTAAAATGTAATCGTTTTTTTTTTTTTTTTTTTTTTTTAACCTCCTCCTGCAGAAAGTCACTACTTCTGCAAAGGATGTGACTCAAAGTTCACAGAGGAAGAGTCTCTGAAAGAGCACGTGGTTCAGGTCCACAGTGACAAGCCGTACAAGTGTGACTGCTGCCAGGCCGCCTTCCGCTACAAGGGCAACCTGGCCAGCCACAAAACCGTTCACACCGGTGAGTCCGGGGTCCGCCTCCTCCGTCGCACGCTGTCGTCAGAGCTGCTTTTTCACTCTCCCATCTGCTTTGTCAACCTCCAGGTGCAAAGCCGTACCGCTGCAACATCTGCGGCGCCCAGTTCAACCGCCCGGCCAACCTGAAGACGCACGCCCGGATCCACTCTGGAGAAAAGCCGTACAAGTGCGAGACGTGCGGCTCCAGATTTGTCCAGGTACCAGACGTCCAGCGCTTCAGGACGGCCTCGGTGGAGCCGCTGCGTTGGGTTTTAATATTTGTGTTGTCCTCCAGGTGGCCCACCTTCGTGCTCATGTGCTGATCCACACCGGAGAAAAACCGTACCCCTGCGAGATCTGCGGGACGCACTTCCGCCATCTTCAGACGCTCAAGAGCCACATGCGCATCCACACAGGAGAGAAGCCTTATCATGTGAGCTCCTGCTCCCCCCACGCCTTCACCGCTGACGTGTGACGGTTTCATTCTAAAATGTTTGTCTCGTCTCCAGTGTGAAAAGTGTGACCTCCACTTCCGACACAAGAGTCAGCTCAGGCTTCATCTCCGACAGAAGCACGGCGCCGTCACCAACACCAAGGCTCCGTACCGCAGGTCTCCCAGCAGCACGACTGCAGGACTGGTGGACTCCTGCTGAGCTCGTGGCGCTTCACGTCTCTTTGAGTTTGTTTTTAACCGAGCGCAGAGAAACTTGCTCGGTCGACGTCGGCCTTGTGCGTGATGCTCATGACCTCATGTCCGCTCTGTGGCGTCTCAGCCCGCGGCCGTTCAAATGGCAGAACGTGCGTTTTGATCGTGAACGTGAGCAGGAATCCTCTCATTGTGACAGAACGTCTGCAGCGAGGCAGCCCTCGTGTTGAGATAAACTCTTTAGCTTCACTTACTGCAGTAGATTTGCCCGGCAATGTGGTCTTACGCAGTCATGTGCTGGTTTTTTTATGTAAATAAGATAATATATATTTTTCAGATTGCCGTTTGCTGTTAGAGTATAAATGTATTTACGTTTGGTACTTTTTTTTTTTTTTTTTTGTTCTTTCTCACATGCAGTAGTTCTCACGAGGTTTGTGTTTTGCTGCGTTGTAGTTGGCGGTACGCGTTGTAATATTCAGATTTGTACTGGACAGCAGTTTATTGTACATATCGTGTTTTCAGTTGATGTTTTGCACACGACCACGATGCTGTTCTCTTTGTACGCTCATGCAGTTCAACTGAAAAGTTTCCACTTAAAATGATCTCGACAGCACGTAAAGCCCATTCCCAGCACTTTTTGTATTTTTATTTATATTTGTAAATTTCCTGTGCTTTCTTCTTCTTCTCTGGTGCAGCAGTAATCTGTTTCCCCAGCTGGGAACATTCTTTCTTGAATCATGCTTTGTGTTACTCGTAAATTATCACATTTAAAAGTGCCTTACATTGAACTTTTCTATCGGCTATTTTCTGCAGACAGACAATTAATACATTTTAATTGTGACCATTTCATTGCCTTTGTAGTCACCAACTGCTTGCATGTGTCCTGCGTTGGTACTTGGTCCTGTTGTACAGTAATGTGAGTATTTAACGGTACTATTGGTTTCAAAGCAGACACCAGGCATCAAGCTAAAAACACTCAGGAATATGTAAGCAAATGTCTTTGTAATGGCAGATCCTTTATATATATATATATATATATATATATATAATATATATTTATGTAAATGAAAATAAAATGTGTATTGTGAAGCACATAATGTGTCACTTGTTCATATTTTCCAGAGAATCTGTTCATCACATGAGACTTAAATTATTTGACCAAACTATATGAAAGCCCATATTGACATAACTTACATGAAATCAAGTGATTGGAAGTTGCTGGTTCAAGCCCCGGTACCGACGACATCAAAAAATGTGGGTGGGAAAAGGTGAAACACCCACACCTGCCTCCACCCTCATTCACCCCACCCTGGGCCCCTGAGCAAGGCCCTTGACTCCCACCATCTGCTCACTAAACAGGTTTTTCTTGAAAATGATTTCTCGTGGATAAATGATACTAACCTGGATAAATAAAGAATAAATGAAAAAAAAAAAAAAAATAGCAGACAAATGTAATTAGCAGAAAGAATCTGAAAGGAGCACAAAACAGCTGAAATTCGCTGAAAACAAAAATTGCACAAGGAAGCTGAACAGAACAAAATGTGAAAGGAGCAGTAAAAGGTTAGTGAAGCGGTGGTGCAGAGGATACAGAAGGTGGGCCTGTGACTGGAAGGTTGCTGGTTCAACTCCTGGTACCAACATCAAAATGTGGGTGGGATTGGTGAAACACCCACACCTGTCTCCACCCTCACTTGCCCCACTCTGGGCCCTTGAGCAAGGCCCTTACCTCCACCGTCTGTTCTCCCGAGCATCCTACATGGCAGCTCTCTGCTCCACACAGAGGGCTGTGGAAGCTCAGTGGTTGTGTCAGGGCATCCGGTGTAAAAACAACTGCCAAGTCTTTGTGCAACTTTTAATTTGTTGTAGTGACTCCTGACGAATGGAGCAGCTGAAAGAAGAAGAAGAAAATAAGCACAAAAATTGTGGAACAAGATAGATGCTGAAAAATGTACAGAATAGGGATAGTAACAATAATAAACAGAATCACAATAGTGATAATGATCACATGCATACTGTACATATCTTCCACACACCCACACTGTTGGCCATTTTGAAGTGGAGGTGCTATGGTGAGTATATGCAGAATCAGTATCTTACCTGTTATCTGGCAGAACAGTTACGAGCAACATGAGCTCAGGGGCAGGCCTCTCACGCCAAATAATAATAAATGCTTGTGAATAAATCTCACAGTTGTCAATTAGAGTAAATGTCCTCACAATAATAAAACTTGTATTTTAGCTTTAAGGGTTTAAACAGAAATGTTTTTAGTGAAGCATTTTATGGGACACAAAGATTTATCTTATCAAATCCTTTGTTTCTTTTATGAGCTGTGTCAATTGTTTTCATGTTTTTACAGAGGTGTTGGTGCTTATTATGCTTTTTATTCTGTTGACTTAAATAAGTTTCTTTGGATTTTCAAGAGAAAAGTTTTGGCTGTTATTTTGCTTGAGTCACTGTGTAGGAATGTTCAATGAAAAATTGTTCAAAATCTCATTTCAATTTTTATTACAAATGTGAAATTAGACCGTTTGAATTATTAAAGAAAAGTTTGTTGACAGAAAAGATTTTGTGTTTGACATCAATAATGCAAAAATTGAAAAACCACAAGCAGCAATATCTTATTTAATTTCTTTCTCTTCTTATTCTCTTACACATAAATACACTTTATCTTCACCTTATTTCCTTTTAGTCAGAATCAGTGGCGCTTACACTGTTTTAAGACGCGTAGATCAAGGTCCAGTTGATTCAAATTGGCTAAATTGGCTTTTTTAATAATCTCTGTTGTTTTGAGATCGCTTTAACACAGGAAATACAAATATTTGAAATACCACACTTTCCTCCTCTTTTCAGCGTCATCCAATAAGTTCTGAGTGGTTGATCATCTGAAGGCATTCACAACAAGGAAAACACTGAAACTCTTAGGAAGCCCTGCTTTATATCCCTGCTTAAAAATAAATATAATTTAGAACTATGATGCTGAGTTCATGCAGGGCGCCTGCATGTTTGTAGTTTTAGGTCAATACTATAAACACATTGAATTATAAAAAGGTAAATTCAAACCTCAAGTGAATACCACCTGAAGTAGAAAAGGCACTCAAATTTGTATTTTCTGAAAAAAAAAAAAACAATTCTATGTACAGTTAAAACACTGTTAAATGTATGTTGATTTTCTTTACCCAGTTTTTCTTGCTGGGTCTCGGGGATCTGGTGCACACCTCCAGCAGTCACTGTGTGAGCAGGTGGGGGGGGGGGGGGGCACCTGGACCGGGCCCAAGGCCCCTCATGAAGTTGTGAACCAAAAAGGACAGTTAAATGGTACCAGGCGCCCCCGGCGGGCTAAATTGTTAGTTTGACAAATGGTGGAATAAACGTTTTTTTTTTTTTTTTTTTTTTTGGTGTATTGTTTGGTTTTATCTTGTGGGTTTATTGTTTATAGCACTTCGAGCTGCTTTTAACATGAAGGGTGATTTATAAATAAAACTGATTGAGTGATAAAAGCTTCTCTCCATTGGCTCAGTTAAATTCAGAATAAATTTAAAATCTTACTTCAAACCTACAAAGCTCTCAACAACCTAGCTCCATCTTATATTATAGATCTTTTTGCTCCATATTTTCCCAATAGAGCAATTAATCCTCAGACTGCAGGTTTCCTTGTGGTTCCTAAAGCAAAAGATGAGGCAGATCCTTCAGTTATCAGGCTCCTCTCTTGTGGAACAAACTTCCAGTTTCTGTCTGTGAGGCTGACACATTGTCCAGTTTAAGACTGGGCTTAAGACTTTCCTTTTTGATAAATCCTATATAGGGTCAGCTTGGGTTTCCTGACTATCCCTTAGTTATGCTGCTATAGGCTTAGACTGCTGGAGGACTAATTTACCTCATTTCATTAAATCAATACAAATTAAGTTTTGTATTTGTATCTTTTTTTTCTCTTTCCTCCTATAGAAAGACCTGCTTCCTGCTCGCCTCCATTTTGGACATTTCTTCTTCCCGTCCTCTCAAACCCATCTGGTCGAAGCAGATGACCACTCGTCCTGAGCCTTTGTTCTGCTGGAGGTTTCTTCCTGTTAAAAGGGAGGTTTTCCTTTCCACTGTTGCTTTGGTGCTTGCTCAGAATGGGAGACCATGATGAAATGACTCAACACAATCTGTGGCTTCCCTCCTTAGATAGATACATTTTACTAATTGGCTTTTATAATGTACGTGGCTGTTTCTGTTCAGTGCCCTGAGACGACTTCTGTTGTGACTTGGTGCTGTATAAATAAACTGAATTAAAACTACACATTGTAAAATACAAAACAGAAATATTAAAATAATTTCTGAAAAAAACAGACACTTGTTTTATCTTTTCAGCTTTATGCATTCTCCTTTAAGAGCATACATTTTACAAAACACTCATTTTCATCCACATCATCATAAGTTGGCCAAGAATGAAGCAAATCAAATGCTCTAGTGTCAAAAATCAATCTTAACATGTATCCCAGAAACATACCTGATACGTCTTGTGTCCATCAAACAGAAAGCAAGATGTTCCATCATTTCATTGAGATGCAGAGATATTTATTGTCTGCTTAGTGAAGAGTCTATTCGGTCCTTCTCACCAGGTCACACGTGCAACTATTTGGTCAGAAGATTAATCAGTGCTTCTTCTGACATGATGCTCTGATGACATTAAGAGAAATGTTCTGCAGTCTCTGACAGAGAGCCTCTCTAAGCCAGCGATTTACTTCAAACTGAAGCTTTAGACCGAAACTGAGCTTTGAGCTCCACTGAACAAAAACGAGGTGATGATGAGGAGCTGCTGGGCATCTCTTCCTCCCACTCATACCAACACGTGTCACGTACACAGTGTTGCATTTACACAAAGCATAGAAACCGAACGTAACCAAACATAAAACCACATAAACTACGGACATATAAACCCAATCAAGTAGAGTTGCGGTTGAAAAAAATACAAATAAAATCAAAGTAAAACCAAAAAAAGAATGTTTGTGGCAGTTTGGAGAAACCCAAGCTTCTTTTTCTAGGACGGCTTTCACTTTTTCAGAAAACCTGAAGAGAACCAGAAATTAGTTTCTTCACACTTGAAGGACTTTAACAAAAACCACATTAAACTTTAATTAGCATAACATACATTTAGTTGGTTGCAAACATTTTCAAACCCCTGGTATGTTTTTTTTTTCTCTGTTTTGCTGCTGCACAACTTGAAATTTAAATAAATGTTGAACTTAGACAAAACACTGCAGAAAGAATAAAATGTATAAAACTACAAAGTGTTGTGTGCATATGCATTCACCCCCTTTTCCATAGTTGTCAAAGATCCACTAACATCTTAATGTCCATAATAAATACTTGTTCTGATTGACCCAACAAACAACAGACTATTGCCTCCAAGTAGTAGTGTCTACCACTGAGTAAGAGACATCATGAAGACCAAGGAACACTCCAAACAGAGAAAGTTGTGTAAAAGAATAGATCAGGGTTAGGTTAGAAAACGATCATAGAACATTCCAAAAAGCTCCATTAACTCCAGGATTCAAAAGCACCACCCCCCCCCCCCCCATCACTGAGGGATTTGAACAGTGAATGTTTGTAGTTTTCAAGGGCAGCCTGGTGGATCATGGTGGTAGAGCGACTGCCACTGAGCTACCTCAGCCCTCTGTGTGGAGCAGAGAGCTGCTATCTAGGGCGCCGGGGAGAGCAGATGGTGGGGGTTAAGAGTCTTGCTCAATGGCACAGGGTCAAATGAGGGTGGAGGCAGGTGTAGGTGCTTGACCTATCCCTCCTACATTTTGATGTGAATCTGGAGAGTTGAACTGGCAGCCACAGGCTTGTCTTCTCTAACCTCTGCACCACCACTCCCTTATTTCAAATCTTTATTTATTGTCATTTTGATGATTACGTGTTACAAATAATGAAAAAACAAACTTCAGTGCTTCAGAAAGTTTGAATGTTCCACAGACAGCTTCTTGTACGTTTGTCAGTGTGGGCAGGAGCCGAGTCCTGCTGGAAAATGAACTCATCTTCATAAAGCTCATCAGCAGAAGGAAGCATGAAGTCTCTAAAATGCCCTGCGAGATGCTGCGTTGACTGTGGACTTCAGAAAACACAGTGGACCAACACCAGCAGAGGACATGACCTCAAACCATCACTGACTGTGGAAACTTCACTCTGGACTTCAAACAGCATGGATTCAGTTTCTCTCCACTTTTCCTCCAGACTCTGGGATCTTGATTTCCAAATGACATGAAAATTAACTTTCATCTGAAAAGAGGACATTAGACCACTGAGTAACAGTCCAGTTCTTTTTGTCCTCAGTAGGTAAGACGCTTCTGATGTCTCTGGTTCAGGAGTGGCTCTACATGAGGAATGACACGTTTGTAGCTCATGTCTGGGAGTTAATCAGCTGATCAGGGTGTGACACCAGGAGTTTCACACCAGGAGTTTTCATACATCCCTCAATAGCTGATGGTAAAATGAACAGAGCACAATACAAAGACATTCTGAATGACTGACCTCTGACCCTTCTCAAACCACTGGAAGACTCTTATTTGTTTCACGACTCTAATCACAGCAATGAAGCTACATTCCACGGGTTGAAGAAGAAACAATAAAAGGTCCTGGAATGGTCCCAAGTCCAGCTGAGAATCTCTGGTTTAAATTAAAGATTGTTGGGCACAAGGAGCACCTGTCCACCCTGAAGGAGCTGCAGCAGTTTGGTCCTGAAGAACGGACAAGAAGTGCACATGTTCGATGGACCAAGACCATGGACACAAACCTGAAGAGACCTGATGTCTGATGCATGAAGTGTTTCTATAAAAGCATTGACTTCATGGGGGTGAATACATTATTTAAAATATTTTTAATGTGGAATAATGTGGATTATTTTGTGTGGATCTGTTACTTATAATAAAATTGAATTCATTTAAATTTCAGGTTTAAAATCTGTTAAAAAAAAAAACAACAGAGAATCCAGAGGAATGAATACTTTTGCAATCCACTGTATGCTCTGAATGTTGTGAACATCTGAAGAAACTCACCTTCTTTGTCTAGAAGAGTTTTAACATCAGCAAACACCTGGAAGAGCACACAAAGTAAACTTGTTTTCAAAATGAAACCCATTTAAAACATGAGTTTTTCCTTTTGTGTTCCTAAAGTTTTCTGTACTTTGGATTATTCTACATACAGCACTTTATAGTGTTTTATTTGGGGGCGTGCATCTGATTGCTTTTAATCACATTTTAACAACTTGTTTGCTGCGATGCTGAAAATAAAGTGACAACAATCAGACAAATTTTTCTTTATTGCAGCCTAGCCTGTTAGCTTCTATTATATGTTCTACCTCTCTTTCCTAAAACCAGCAGATACTGGTAGAACCAGGTGCCTTTATTCTTACCTCGTCTACAGAACGAGAAGCGTCTACAGTGCGCACCTTCCCAAGTTTCTCGTACAGCTCGATGATTGGTCGCGTGGACTGCAGGTAGGTTTGGATTCTGCGTACAGGAGAAACACAGCTGGTTATCGAGGTCAAACCACACAGGGGACTTAAAGGAGACACAAATTAGGTCAAAGCACATGTGCAGGTATCCAGCAGCCAGAGAAATGGGTCAGAGGAATCTACACGGACATGTTTCGAGTACACAAAGACAAAACAATTTAAGGTCGTGTTCATTCCTTGATGCAAGAAAGGCTGAGATGATTTGACGAGAAACCAAGGAGTTTCGGTCAAACCTTAAAAATAACTTCATGTGTGATCTCATGAAGCATCATGAGAGGTCACGCTCACAATGTGTTTGAAACTACTCTCAGCCACTACCACATCTAATTTTAGATCAATGTCTGTATAACTGTTATTTTTGTGTTGATTAGCCGTGGGGACCGTCTTGAATTTAACGACTTCAGAATGTTATCAGGTGTAGATATACATCCAATAATTACTTTTCAAAAGTTTAGATGAGATCCGTCCAGTGGTCTATGAGGTATTTTGCTAACAAATTGACAGGACTGACTCCAACAGCTAACGCTAACATTTTAAGCAAAGATCTTACGTGATGAATACTTGGAGTACACGTTGTGAATGGCTCACGGTGACCCCCATAAATCTTAGCTCAATACTTGAAAAGCTGCTTCAATTATAGCAATTTTTATCTTTTCTTAAGTGAGTAGGCTCTGGCGGCCATCTTAAATTAGTGTCGGCTCCTAAAGTTAATCAGTTCAAGCTTTATAGCCACTGACTGTGCTGCTGTTCGGTGTATTGTTTTTATACTACTACTGCTTAGTGTATTTTTAGTTAACGATTTTCTTAGTTCATATCTTAGATCTTATTACTGTTTTTCTTCTACATTTTATACTTTTGTTGGATGTAACTGGGACCCTGTGTACACAATTTCATTCCACCACATGTACCATTTGACGGTCTCTGTTGCTCTTTCCTCGTCAAACTTAAAGATTACTGAAAAATCCAACCTTTTTTCTGGCTTCATAATTAGCCAAATGTCATGAGAAATCTGCACTAAATGGAGTGCGCACATTTTTTAAATAGCAAAATAAGAAGCAATAAAAATATTTTCCATTTAAAATATCATCTTGGGAGGCCAGGTAAAATGTCAATAAGGGCCAGATTTGGCCCATGGGTCAAATTACGGGCCACCCATGTGCTCAAAACTGTATTCCTAAATACCTGTATGATCTTCTGACCTCTTCCAACATATTATTCTTTCTTTTATTTGAGCTTCAAATGGTTAGAGACTTGGAAACAATGAGATTTTTCTAAATTTAAAAGATTTTCTCTGTTTTTCATGTTTTTATTTTAATGTGTACACTTCACCCTGCTTAATCATGCTTGGAAACTCTTAGCTCCAGATCATAAAATTAGACTCAACCTGGACAAATGTAACCTTGTCTGCATGTCAGGGGCTGATGACAGGAGTTCATTTTAAAGATTTTTTTCTTACTCATACTAAGAACTGAGTAATGATAATGAGCATCTCAATCAATCAGACTTTATTTATAGAGCCCTTCCCAGCAGCCAAAGGTGCACAAAGTGCTGCACATACAGAAGCTAACAACAAACGATTAAGAATTAAAAAACAGACAGTTAAACATAAAAACAAACAATTAAACCACTGCAAGATTGCCAAAGAACTACTAGGTATTAAAAGCCTGTCTGAATAAAAAAAAGCTTGAAGATTAGACTTAAAATGCTCCATATCAGTGACGGAGCGCAAGTCCTGAGATAGCTGGTTCCAGAGTCTGGGTGCAACAACAGAAAAGGCCTGGTCACCCCATCGTTTGTAGATGGACTTTGGGACAGTGTTACATTTGTTGCTTCAAACCTTTTCTTGTTTTTTTACATGCACATTGGTATGGTAAATTATAGTGGTTTATTTTTTTTCTGGCTTCGCTTAAAAAAAAAAAAAAAAAGTTTACTCTGTCAACCAGTTTGTCTAACTCCTGTATGTACATATGGTCTGTGAGTTTTACATTAATCAGCAACGTGTTGCTCTGAGCATCATGGGAAATATCTACAACAATTCATCCTGTAGTGAACCAGCCTGTCTCTCTTGTCTCACAGATGACGCCGGTCTCTACATTCAACAAGCAGTTGTCTTCATTGAGGATGCCGTCCATGTGAGTGCAGAGAATATTTGCTTACTGTTCTTTCATTAATCTGAAATGTTGGATAAATACATGTACAGCTGTCTTATAGTAACGAACACTGTGTACATGTTTGAAGAGGATTCGACCTCAGTCAGCTTTATTGCCCACTGCCAAAAATAAAATAAAAACAGGCAATAGTGTTTTTGTGTTGGTTTGTGTGTCAGCAAAAGCTCTCCTGGTCAAATGGATAGATTTTAATGAAACTAGAAAGTAATTACTGAATATATGTCAACAAATGATTTTTTAGCATCAGTCCATTACAAGATGGCTGCCACAGCTAATCAACCTCAGCAAAAATGGCTGTAATGTTGTTTTATTTACAGATAGATTTCAGAAATGTTGGTATGGCAGTGGCTGAGAGTCATCCCTAACACATACTCTACAGAATACATTTGATTGATTTTTTTTTTTTTTTTTTTTTTTTTTACTTTGCCATGCAATCACTAGTTCCATTCTCTTATTTCTGCCCTGTAAATGTCAATACTGTAGTTGTTTTTCCACTCATTTCACTATAGTTTTTTTAAATATTCAACGTTGTATTAACAAAGCCTGCCTGTCCACAGTACCGGTCCATCAACCACCGGGTGGACGCCCAGTCGCTCCGCCTGTATCGATGGTACTACTCCAGGATATGTCAGTGGTACGTATCAGCTGCTTATTAACATGTGGGATTTATGGGATACTTTACATTTTTAAGAGTTTTAGTATTTAGCAAGGTGAGGTTTAGGTGTGTTTGAACAAAATGTTTTACTTGTTACAAAATAAAGAAAAAAATGGATGAAACTGCTCTTAATTAGAACATAGGACAGATTTGTTCTGAAAATGTTTTAAGGACTTTGTTTTTTACACTTTGTGAAAAAAATTTAAAAAAATCTGACAACAAGTGATGTATTTATTAACTTTTACTAAAGCTGTAAATATTTGCAGGGTTTGCAGAAGCCAACAGAAGAAGTTGAGCTGTATTTAGTGGTTGTAATGAATTAAAGTACTGTACTGTATATTCTAAGCAGGTTACTCTTCACATAAACACATTGTAGGTTTGTCCAACCTTCAGACAGTGATTATGTTCACAATGATGTTAGTTCAATATTAGTTTCCTAACACACACATTTTCCTAAACTAACAATATGAACATTATCTGTATTTGTAGTTATCTCACATTTGTCAAGACAACGTAAAACTGACAGAAATCATTGAACTGGCCCCTAAACTCAAGGGATGAGCCCATAGATAACAAACTTTAGCAAAGTACTGTATATATTTTAAATTCAAACTTGTTACAAGTAACCTTTCACAAAGATACAATTTGTATAAAGTGCCAAGTCACACAGAAGTTATTTCAAGGCACTGAAACATTCACATACATTGTACATGCCAATTAGTACAGTTATCTGCACCACGGACAGATTCAGGAAGTCCATTGTCCTTCAAGCCATCAGACTGTTCAACTCCTCCCTGTACAATAAAAAGAGCCATGTAAATCTGCTGCACACCAGACACATATGTATGTATACAGGTAGTCCTCGGTTTACGTTCGAGTTCCGTTCCTACGCATTGAACGTAACCCGATTTGAACGTAAACCGGAGCTCATCCCACGTGGCGGCCGTAAATCCGGATTTTTCTCGTAAGTCGGAAAATACACGGTAAATGGCGTTTCAAACACGTTTTTTCAACGTGACACACCAGCGTACACTCTGTACCTTAAACATGTACTGTACTGTATTTCCAAGCAGTTAGCTAACACAGTACCCTCAAAAAACACAAAAACTACTACAAAGTACGTTTCATAAAGTCAATGGGAGGAGTGATGACATCACTGGGGAGGCGGCCTTAAGTCCGAAATGCCGTAAGTCGGGAGTGACGTAACCCGAGGACTACCTGTATTGTTTGAAATTTAACACTAATTGTCAAGTTTTACAAGAAATGTTGATTTGTTTTGCATGTAGTACCTTTTTTGACCACCTGATTATACTATAAAACTGTTTGAACCTAAGGAAGGATATTTGAGCAGCTTGTCTCTTTAAGAAAAAAGGGAGGGAGGGCTCTTGATGAGACATGGGCTGACATGGTGACATGGCGGATGCTCGGTGATTTTAACTCTTTAGCATAGCATTTTATTGGGGAGTGGTGGCACAGAGGTTAGAGACGGTGGGCCTGTGATCGGAAGATCGCCGGTTCAAGCTCCGGTACCGACAATATCAAAAAATATGGGTAGAAAAAGGTGAAACACCCACACCTGCCTCCACCCTCATTCACCCCACTCTGGGCCCTCGAGCAAGGCCCTTAACCCCCACCATCTACTCCCCAAACAGGTCTCTCTTGAAAATGAGTTCTTTTGGCTCATTGAGACTACCTGTATAAATAAAGAAGAAAAATAGATTTTTCAGATAATGCTTTCAATTAAAAAAAAAATAAATAAATCAGTAAACAAGTTTTCAACTTCTTTTTCCAGAGAAAAACAACTTTGTACACGAAGGCACGGGTTTCAACCATGAATTTTGGAGCTTCAACAAGACAGAGGTTTATTCTCAAGATTGGCCTGTTAGCTTAGCTCATAGCTTAGCTTCTCAGTTTAGCTGCTTTTAATGATCCAAAAACGCAATTTTGGATGATTGAAACAGATTTTAAAGACAAAAGAGAAAGGGAGGGGTCAGTGAAGAGCACCAGAGTTGAGCCATGTCTTCAGTAGAAAGAAAGAGACATGAAGAAACGATAAAGCTGATAAATGAAAATGAGGTCAATAATTTTCATTCATCATGTGATTAATTGATTTATTGTTTAATGTGACAGGCCTAATGATGACTCTTTAAAAAATATTTGGGGGTAATATTTTTTGTGAGCTTTGTACATGACTTGTAAAATACTATATTCAACAAAATCATACAAGTTCAATAATTTCATCAGATGAAATAATATTTGTTGGGTGACCATAGCACTTCAATCCCTACTAATAATTCTTACAGCTCTTTTTTGTAAAATAAAAATAGGGTTTGTAATTGTTTTGCTTGTTTTTCCCCAAACTTCAGTACAATAGATTAAATATGGAACAATCATTACATTATACAATACAGGTAGTCCTCGACTTACGAACGGGTTCCGGACCTAAGGACCGTTCGTAGGTCGATTTTGCCGTAACTCGGAACCGAACGTACATGGCGCCGTATGTCCGCATTTTCAGCTGTAAATCGAAACTGAAACTAAACGGCGATCGGTAACGTCTTTTTAAACACGTTTTTTCAATGTAAAAAGACTTTGAACAGCCGTTTTAATGTGTTTTAATGTGTTTCCAAGCAGTTAGCTAACAAAATACCCTAAAAAAACCAAAAAATATAAAATGCTGCATAAAAAAGGCAACGTACGGTGCGATGGCGTCACTGGGGGCGGCGCCGTAAGTACGGAACGCCGTAAGTAGAGACCGCCGTAAGTTGAGGACTACCTGTATATACAAAGTTTTGTCATTCTAAAACTATTTTACTTTATACAGTAATGCAATTGATTTAGCTATTTTTATTCTTAAGTAATTCATACGAGATTTCCATGTCAGCTTCTCATCAATAACAACACACCAACATTTTAATTCATGAACTCTATGAACTTCAATACTGTCTAATTTAAATAGGACTATAATTTATTACATTGGAACCAAGTTTGTATTTTTATGAATTCTGCCTGTATCGTCTCTAACATCCATTCAATAGCTTCACCCGGACAAAAAAATGTGGAATAATCTGCAAACAAACCACACTTCAAAAGCCCTGACACATCAACCAGATCATTCACATACAAAATAAACAACTTTGGTTCCAACACAGAGCCCTGAGGAACTCCACAGCCATTAACACAAAATTCAGATCTTACATCATTTACCTGTACAAACAGTCTCCTATTATTCAAATGACTCAATATCCACAGTAGTGCTCATCCTCTAATGACATGTTTATTCAGTTTTTCAAGGAGAATGGTGTGGTCAATAGTGTCGAAGGCCTTTTTTAAATCAACAACACTAACACAATACTGTTTTTGATCAACAGCATCTGTTGTATCTTCTATTAGTTCCATGAGAGCCATTGATGTTGAATTTTTTGCTCTAAACCCATATTGACTATTACCGGTACTTAAAATATTCTGTTAATCTATAAATCAATCTAATCTGGTAACAAATATATATATATTAAAAAAACCAAAAAAACAAACAAACAAACAAACAAAAAAACTATTTTGGTCATTTAATTCTCATTAAGAGCTACTCAACACACAAGTAAAAGCCACCTCTTTTCTATTAGCTTGCTGTGGGAAACCACAGCTGAGATAAATGACGTCTCAGACTGAAGGACAACAGGAAAAGCACTTTATGTGATTGCGCTGATAACACCGGCACGGAGAATTATACACATAACTCCTCTGCTATCAACCCTGCCCCGTGTAACAACAACAATTTAATGACTCTTGCTTCTGCTGCACTTTTATAGCCTCTAAATTACTTTTAAATTGTCTTTTGGTTAATCATGGCAATAATGGATGACATTTTGTTTGTGTGAGTTTGTACTTCAGATGTGAAGTTGTTGCCTCCAAGCTATTGAGCTGCAGTGGACTGAAATAATTAGGAGACGGGTGTTTAACTTGGAGTAGTAATATCCATGTCTAAAATGCAAATAGAATCTGCTGGCATTGCAGAAGATTTTCATTGACATCAGCTGAAACAGTTTTCCAGGACTGATGAAAACCAGTTTGTTGTTTGCATCTCACAGAGGGGTCAGAGATGGTTTTCTTACCGTCAGCTCCAGCAATTCATTGATGAGTCCGTTGCGTTTGCCCTGGAGGAAGGCATTGGCGCTGCTGGATTTGGCTATTCTTATCCGGGCCAGTCTGGCTTTCTGTGAGTGGGAAGAAAAAGAGGTCACAGTATCAGACAAGGTGGGCAGGAAGTCACAAAGGATGGATAATGCCTTATTCAATGACAAGTCTAACATCTCATCATCACCAAAACATTTATAGCTCCAATCAAACTAAAATTGTTTCACTATTTTGTGTATAATGAAACTGTAGAAGAGCTTAATACATCTGGACTGCAGTGTCCCCATGTATGAGGATACCAAATATATATAAAATAGTTTATCTTGTCTAGTTTCATTGTTGATAATTACATGTGTTGTTCCTTCTTGTTTTCTTGACTTATTATTATTATTATTATTATTATTATTATTATTATTATTATTATTATTAACAATAATAAAGAAGAGAAAAAATATGTAATAATAATTTATTATTACATATTTTTTCTCTTCTTTTTCTGGTTGCTTATTGAAGTTTTTCTTGTTTGAATTGATTGTTTTGTACAATGGGGCAGATAGAATAAGATACTCTCTTCATTCTGCTACCCTTCATTTTAAATTTATATTGTATGACTTGTGTCATGTGACTATTAAATGCTATATTTTTTTAAATGAATAAATTAAGAAAAAATATTGTCATTTTGAGAACATGGATACATTTATGTAGCTGCACGGGCATCCTGTGCCTTTTGGCTCTCCACAGTTACTGAAGCCTTGCAGCAGAGATGGGCTGCCATCTAACCAAGAGCGTTAGTGATGCTGGACACTGAGGCTGGATTTCTACAAAACGTGTTTGGATGGAGTTGCTCTGTGCTGGCTAAAAAAAAAAGTTTCTTAGGAGCAAATTCTGTAAACCCTTTCTGTGTGGAGTTGGCTTTGTCCTCAGGGCAATCGCTATGATGGAGTAGAGCTTTTTTCTAAACCACAGGCACAGTGTAAAAGCACACAATTGTTTAAAATGTCTAAATGATCAACTTCAGCACCTCAATTCCTTAGATCGACCCAAACAGACATGGCTTGAACCTGGACAAAATGTAAGATCGAAGGTTTATTGAGGGCTGCTCAGGTAAAGCAAAAGCGCAAAAATGTCCAACATATTAGGATAATAATTATAATTAATATTTCATTGGTCTTGACACAGATTTTCTGGGTCAATATGATTCTGATTCTAACTCATTTCACTCAAATGTGTTCTTGGTTTGAATCCTGACTGAAGCAATGGCTGAACCTGCCTGTAGATCCTCATTTCCTTCTTTCCTTTTGTTGGGCAATTTGGAGAATCAGAACTGTTTGTGTCACTAAAATCAAAAAAGGTTCAATACAGAATCAACTGGACTTTATTTGTTGTATGAAAACGTTTCGATCCTCATCCGA
>JARVGV010001740.1:14175628-14188503 GCA_031762435.1 Hypsolebias longignatus | reverse complement strand
AAACAGGGTGTCCACTCACACCTGATCATCATCACATTGATTGAAAACACCTGACTCTAATTTCACCTTCAAATTAATGATAATCCTAGACGGTTCACATACTTTTACCACTCACAGATATGTAATACTGGATCATTTCCCTCAGCAAATAGATGACCAAGTGTGTTTGAGTTCTCTTGATCTACTTTTTGGACTTGTGTTAATGGCATTTAAAAATATTGAAAATTCTGAAGACTTCACAAACTTTCAAGCACCACAGTCCATTATGACTTCTTATTTTATTTTGGTGTTTTAGGGCACACACATTCAGACTAGCTGTTAGCTTGTCAGTCATGTCAAAATTAAACCATTTCTCCAAACGAAGACTGTTTTAAAAGTTATCTACAACAGGTAAGATATTGTTTGTAACTTTTACACGCACGCACGCACACACACAGCTTCAAAATGGTCAGAATATCACTTAAAGATACAACTGAGGGCAATGCTGAATGTTGAGATGAGTTAAACCAGATAACCTGAAGTTGCCTTGGACCATGTTAATCCTGAGTCATAGAATAAACAGCCTGGATTAGACCCATACCTTCCTGAGGAGGTTGATGGTGATTTCTACAGGAACAATTTTACCCTCTTTGATGTAGGTGTCAATGAGCTGCCCATCCGTCGAATCCTTTCGATTTCGCTCTGCCCTGAGTAAATCTCCAGCTGACAAATGAGTGCAGCTGTAGGTCTAAAAAATGTACACACACACAGACACACACACAAAAAAAAAAACCATTACTAATCAGATTTTCACATGATACATGATCTTGAGATTAAAATTAAAAAAGGAACATCAAAGCAATCCTTAAAATAATTTCAATGATCGGAATGTGAGCTTATACTTATTTTTCCTATAATCTGCACTTCATCAAAAGCTGAAACTGTAAAGAAAGTGAAGGAAGCTGTTTATATTGAGAAAAACCTTCTCTTAACAGACGAGGAGGTCTCAGGTTCCAACTTTCAAAAATGTATAATGCAGCTTTAGGACTGATTCCCAGACAATTTTCACACCTGATGGGAACAGAGGAGCCTCATCTGTGAACTAGACTAACAAAGACCTTAAGAAACCCCTACTGTTAAGGTGTGATTTGTCAATCTACATATAGTGTGCATCTTATCTCAGCCTTTAAAACCTCACTCCCAAACTCTTCTCTTTGAATTGAGAAAGCTCCTCGGATGAAGAATGAAACGTCTTCTGTAACAAATAAAGTCCAGTTGTTTCTGTATTGAATGTTTTTTTTTAAATTTTATCATGTCCTGGATGACTGAGAATCTTCACCAGCATGTAAAGTAAAGAAGACAGTGTTTACAGACTGTGAGAGATCATTCTTGCTCCAGCTAGGAAAAGTCGGCCCTTGTGTACTGAATGAAAGCAGCTTCTGTGACATTTGTAATTTAGGTCTAACCACGTCCCTTGAAACATGGAAGCCAACACCTACATCTGTGAAACAGCTCTCCAATTAAACTCCTGTGAACAATCATTTCATCCAAAGAAAAACTTGGCCAGGTAAATTAAACATATTTACTACTTATTTAAAACCCTCCAAACTGATCTATATAAATGCTAGTTTGAAAAGATTATACTACCAGAAGGTCAGTAAATTCTCTAAATTAATAGGCCTACTTAAATTCTTAAAGATGACAAGTAAGCCATGGGAAAAATAGTGTTTTATTTGATTTTATTTTTTTACCTGACAACATCTGACCAACGCTTAAGACCCCTCATTAGATCTATGGCTCAAGCCTCGTCTGAAATGACCTTTAAAAAAAGAAAGGCTGTCCGTAAACTATATTTAAAGAAGCAGGTAGAAAATGTTCATGTCAAATTACATAAATAAACTGACTTCATTTCAGTGGCAACAGCTCTTATGGAGAGATCAGTTTAAAATTAAAACCTTCAGAGGGTGGCACGATAAAGAAGTTGGTACAGCTGTTGCCTCTCAGTGAGAGGGTTGTCAGTTTGAATCCCAGTCTGGGGCTTTTCTGGGTGGAGTTTGCATGTTCTCTCCGTGCATGCGTAGGTTTTCTCCAGGTACAGTACTCTGGTTTCTTCCCACAGAACAAAAACATGTTGGCCTGATCGGTAACTCTAAATTGTCTCGAGGTGCGAGTGAGAGAGTGAATGGTTGTTTGTCTCGTTTGTCTCTATCTGTCCCTGTGATGGACTGAGACATGTCCACGGTGTCTCCGCCTCTCGCACAGTGACTGCTGGACACGGGCACCAGCGACCCAGACAGAAAGAAGTGGAAAATCATAAAAGGAAGAATGGATGAAAATCTTCAGTTCGTTGTCCAGTTTGACATCAGTTTGCACAGAGGGTCATAAAATGGGGCAGATGTGGCTGCGTTGTTAGAGCAGTCGTCCTCCAACAGGAGAGATGGGGGTCCGATTCCACCAGCAGTCACATGTTGAAGAGCCCTGAACTGAACCCGTCATTGCCTCCAATGTGTGTCCCATCGGCGTATGAATGTGATAAAGCTCTGATTGGTCTCTACAGATTATCTTTGTAGAGATCTAGTAGAGTGCTGTATGAATGGGTAAACGAGGGCACAGATTGTGTTGTAAAGTGCTTTGAGTATCTCGACTAGATAGAAAGGTGCTATATAAGTCCAGTCCATTTACCATAAAGGAGAAACAACAGTTAGTGATGTGGCTGAAACTAAATTTGATCCAGTGATGATACAATTCTTGACAATATTCATTACAATGGTAAATAACAGTCAGAAAAGTGAAACTATCAATGAACATTATCACTTCTACTAATGAATGAGCATTAAACTACATTTAAAAACCACATCATGGACCAGTCATCAACTGGCTCTAGACCTCATCACACTTATAATGTGGCAGCATCATCGCAACAGAAAATAGTCATCACAAAAACGTAAGTAACCTGGAGAAATAATCCTGAAGAATGCTTAGAGATGACAAATTAACATTACTATTTTAAAAATAAATTGTTGCGTTACTGCCAGTCATTTGTGGTGATGTGAGCTAAGCTATATGACTCAATAAAATTATGAATAAACATGAGCGAACCATATTGAACTTTGTTTCTCAGATGATCCATTAAAGATGTGTCTGTTTGTTCTAGGATGACAGAGCAGCCAAGTGCCCTCCAGATCCGGTCTGACCATTACATAACTGCACCAGTACAGATAAGTCCTTGATAAGGGAACACTATGGAAGAAATGTCGATAAAGACGTCCTGCTTGTTCTGCGTCAAGTTCACGAACAGACTGATGCTCAACTCATTCATTCATTAACTGGAGGCTGAAATAATTTCCTCTTAGTCTTATCAGACAATACTGCAGCCCAGTTTCTGAATAATTCAAACTAAAACAATGTTACTTACCGTGAAGCTTCTGTGATTTGATGGTTTATAAGAGTTAAACTAAATGTTCTGCGCAGCTAACCTGCTAGCTGCCTGGTTGGTTAGCACAGGTTCAGCTTTAGAGGACAACCGGAAGTTAAAGAAATTGAGTCATTTTACTGTTTATAAAAACGTATTAACAAACAGAACCATTCTGGATTTAGCTGAGCAACATTTCATGCCGACATGCTAAACAGCGACGACCAAAACCGGAAACATATTATTTCTTCTTTTTTTTTTTTCCTCGTACCTCCACAATTTTGGAGCACTGGGTCCCTTTGCCGGCGCCAGGCCCGCCGAGAACAAAGACAACATTCGGCTTCGTCATGAGGGACCTCCGGTTCAACAAGCTCGGCACTCTCTGGAACACGTTCCCGACCAAACGGCCAAACATAAACTAAAAACCCAGAGACCGGTGAGTGCGTGTCCGTATCCGTGGACGAGCAGGCGACGACGCTTCCGCTATTGACTTCAGCAACCAATGGGGCTTCGCGTCGTGCTCGTGACGCAATTCTTCAACCACGCCCCCCGTCTGCTTGTCCATTTTTTTTTTTTTTTTTTTTTTTTTTCAATGCAGAGGTCTTGGTGACGCCCCGCCCCTCCCTCCGCTGCCTCTTTCTCCACAGCATCAGCACCTACACGGAACCAGGCGAGCCGCCGCTGGAAGAAGATGCTCTCCGGCGTGTTCTGCTCGGCAGCTCGAGGACCCACAGCCTGACGATGCGGAGGCTGCGCGAGACACCGACGGTATGCTCTTATGACGTTTCTTCTGCCTCGCCGCGTTCATTCATGATGCACCATTCATGCGTCTCGGCGGCGAATGGAAGCCCACCGCGAGGAGAGCATTAAAACAGCGCCGTCGGCTGCCTTTATAGCACGCGCTCGCACTTTTTTTTTTTTTTTCCATTTAGGTCAGAGTGATGAAGACCCCTGTGCTGTCGTTCGAGGGCGCCGCGTGAATGTTGGGCTGATACGCGAGCCAAGCGAACAAAAGGCATCCCAGCCCTCCTCCTCTGACGCACCTGGCTGCCCTGTCGCCGCCTGACATGACAGCACAGAGCCGGGAGCAGGGCAGCAGGATTAAGGGGCACCGACGTGCGGCCGGACGTGCGGACTCGACGCGGAGCGGAGGACGCGCGGCGGAGCGGCAGCAGCGGCCCGGGGGAGGCCGGATTGCAGTTTCTGCGGACGAGCGCCAAGGGCAGTGCGGCAGTCAGCAGTCAGACCGGGGGGAGGAGGCTGCGGAGATCTGTGATATACTCCCCCCTAACTCGAGTCTCATCATCCTGAAAATATGATGGTGGATATGTTCCATTTATGATGACTGCGGCTCCCCACCATCAACCTCTTAACTTTTTCCAACCCAGCCCATCAGCGATGCTGTGAAGTTAAAAGGTAAGGTTTGCTCTCTCTGTGGAGCCCTGAGGGGACTGATGAGCATACTGGCCAGGTATCACTCCCTCCGCTCTTCTCTGGTCCTGCTCCTTCTGCTTGTCGCTTGCACCATGGGCTGTATTCAGAGCATCGCCTGCAAGCCCCGTATCAGACGAGAGAACATTGTGGTGTACGAGGTGTCCGCCTCCATTGACCAGTGTCCCACCGTCATTGAGGAGAACTCGCCGATCGTGCTCCGTTACAAGACGCCCTACTTCAGGGCTTCGGCGGGAGTTGTGATGCCGCCAGTGCCACGCAACGAAACCTGGGTGGTGGGCTGGATCCAAGCCTGTACCCAGATGGAGTTCTACAACACGTATGGCGACATTGGCATGTACGTAGACACATCGCCATTGCTGTGGTCACTGTGTCTCAGACATAACATAAAGTCTGATCACTGTCCTCATCTTCTGCTGCAGGTCCAGCTGGGAGTTACCAGAGCTCCGAGAGGGTCGGGTCAAAGCCATCAGCGATTCAGATGGCGTCAGCTACCCCTGGTATGGCAACACGACAGAGACGGTGACCCTCACCGGCCCTACATCCAAACCGTCTCGCCTGACAGTCAGCATGAATGATAACTTCTATCCCAGCGTGACCTGGGCAGTCCCCATCAGCAACAGCAACACACCCATGCTGACCCACATCACCAGGGACCAGAGTTTCATCACCTGGCTGGTGGCCATGAACTCAGTCACCAAGGTGAGACTAAATCACAGAGAGAGGCCGACTGTTTTGGATGTTGAAGAAATGCTTAGTCCAGCTTCAAAAGAGCATCATCTGAACAGTGTATCTGTATCTCACGGACAGACTGATGACATCAGCTCCTCCACTTTTCTCTCCTGGTGTAAGGTTACAAATGACTGGATCCTTGCCTTCAGTCCTAGACAGAGCCTGTCCATTAAACACCAGTCAGTCTGGAGCTCAGAAACCATCTTTTAATTTATTGTTTGTTTGTTACATTCTAACTGGAGATGTATTTGTGCTTGCATTATTATTACCTCCCCCAAGGAGGTTATGTTTAAGCTTGGGTTTGTTTTGTGCCCAAGATAACTCAAAAGTTATGAAATGATTTTTATTTCAGGAAATGTTGGAGTTCTCACCAAAAAAAAAAAAAAAAAAACATATTGGTGGATGTAAGAATTCTTGTCAGTCTGTGCACAAGATGTTACTGCGTGAATGACCCTAAGGGTCTTGGCAGAGGTGTGCACTCTCAGAGCTAGTTCTGCGTATTGTGTTTATCAGTTGGTTCACGTTATGGATAATTATTTATTAATAACTGTAAATGACAAGAAGCACATTCAACCGAGTTACTTTTAACTCACTTTCTAACTGTACCTCAGTCAAATTGTATTGTTTAAACATCATAGCCGGATTAAAGAGCATGCGTTCTTCCTCCTCCAGGAGCGCATTGTGTTGCAAACTGTCCGGTGGCGGATGCGGGTCGACATCGATGTGGATCCAGATATGCCTCTGGGCTCTCGAGCATCACTGGTGGGCCGACCCTACCAGGAGCAGCCGCACATCCTCAACTACCAGGAGCCAATCCCCCCCAATGCACTCGGAAGGCCGAACGCCAACGATGCTCAAGTGCTGATGTGGAGGCCGCGGAGAGGGGCACCACTTGTGGTCATACCGCCAAAATAAGAGTCATTGCACTGATAAACATATATAGGTGCTCCTTTAACAGAAAAAAGGTGAAGAAGTTGTGAAGCCTGATGGTTTCCATGTGGCTTCTGTTACAATTAGCCAAATTGGATGTTACATCCTGGATCCGACACACCTGGCACAGATGTTTCTGGCATAAGTGGTTTTCTGACACAATGTCAGAAAACACGAGCCTGCAACTGGCTGTGGGTAAGGACTGAATGGTGTCAAGGAGAAGTGAGCTTTGCCTGCGTTTTAGCAAAGAACAAGCAGTTTTTGGATGAACCACTGAGGTATTCCCTTCCAAGAGGAACTGCATCCTGCATCCTTATGTAGACCTTTTTGCATGAGAACGAGGAGACTGAAACAAGTCCCTGAAGATTAAGAATATCATTTGTTTTGTATAACTTCTTACCTGAAGACATTTTGACTGGGAACAAAATGCTGCAGCCTTGTTAGACCTCGTCTGTGCCAACCAAGGCCTTCAGCACACTGGACAACGGTGTTAAAAGATATATTCAGATCCTTTCAAAGAAACTATTATATGAATCTTTTTTTTTTTTTAGGTTACAATTAAACCCATACATCAAGCAGATTGTATTAAGAGCACCCACTTGGCACAAAAGTCTGGAAGAAGAAATCGTATTGTTGCACTTTTTTCTGGACTTTTGCCAATAGACACCAAACCTATATTTTCAGCACACACGCCTCTTGTGCAGGCAGTATTGTATTCAAATGGGTGATAAACCATCAGAGAGATGAGCTGGACCTCTTTCTGCATAAATAATAATAAAAAAAAATGTCAGACATGCTTACGTTGCAGTGTAATTGAGTTGGACCACTGCCATACAATGGATTGAAAACAAGAGGGTGATGAGAGTCATGGCTAAAAAATCACTAGCCAGGTGATGTTGCACAAAGCGTTTGAGAAAGTATATAAGGGAATTCAGAAGTATTAAAGCGATGGTTATTTTTTTAAAAGATAAAGTGCTATATGTTGTATCTTCCCATACAATGGTGAGAAATTAGGGATTGGGTGTCTTGCTCAGAGACACCACGACATGTGGGAATGGAGCTTGGGACTTTCAGGTCCTGGGTCGGCTCCCCTATACTCTACCCCATTTTGGCTCCTAAGATATTCAAAGTCACAGAGCAAGTGAAAGGGAGAAAACATCCAAGATCATGCTCAGTAATCCAGATTTTAAAAAAGCCATCAAAGTTAAGTCAGGTCGTCTGGACAGTTTGTTTCTGCTGAAACACTTTTGTCTTTCATCCAAAGGACTTCATCAGTTCGAGGAGCCACAACAAACTCAGTATTAAAAGCACCTTTACACAGTGGGTCAGTTTGATGGTGCTCAGGTGGTTTCTGGAGTCCGCCCTGTCCCCTGCTGACTCGTCTGAGGCAGCCATGGCCAACGTGGTTCAAAACATCAAAGTTCATGCGCTCTCTGCAAAGGGAGAAAAGGGCAGAAGTCTTTCTCCAGGTTAGGGTAATGGTTTGCCAAACTGGGGCCTTCATTCTATAGTTTTTTCAAGTTTATAGTAAAACATTTTCCATAAAACTTGTACAGCTGTGAAAGAACGTTGCATTACCTGATATCAAACCTCTACACGTGCGTGACACTATTTGTTTTTTTGCCGTTTTCATACCAAACAACACCCATGTTCTGCTGCAAATATTGTTTCCCGACTCTGCTGAATGTATTAGTTTGCCAGGAGTTTAGGAAATCTTTGGACTAATATGAGAGACCAAACGTCCCCACTATCTCTTAAGGTTGGGAACTGCATCACAAGATCTCGTTTTCCAGGGTTTCCTATACGTATTGCATTTTTGTGGAGCAGCACCTCCCACCAGGAGCAGTTTTAAGTTGTGCCTTCTCTTTCGCACACAAACATGGTGTTCCATGACCCCACTCTTAAGCATGAATAACTAATTACAGCTGAACATAAAGCAGATGGATGAGATCTATATGAATGAATGAAAAACATTTTTTTCTTTTTTATAATGAGGGAAAAATCCTATAAATTTACGTAGCAGACTTATAAGTTGTGCTGGGGTTATCCTTTGGGGAAGCTTCAACTTCTGGGTTCATAAATTGTGGTGTGAATCTTGATAATGGCAAGTTGAACATCATTCTTCAGATAAAAGCAACAAACTGGTGAAAACGAATTGTCATGTTAAAGTCTAGAGGTTTCCTATTACATACGTCTTTAAGTTGTATACCATTTTCGATCAAGTTGTTTTATAAGCTTAAAAAAACAATTTATTACAGGCCCTGGTTTAGCTAGTCATGAGCCTGGAGTAAAACCTCTACTGACTGATAAAATGTTTCTTTTGTCCTGGCTTCAGATTGTCCAGTCGCTCATTTCTGGTTCCACAAAGTCACGTGACTCATCCTCCATCTGTGCATCTCTCCAGGTTCACATCTCACCTTCCTGTACTCCCTGCACCTCACTGAACACACCCATGCACAGACACACACAAATTCCCAAGTCTGAAAATCACAACTATGCAAACAACCGTTCAATCCATTATAAATTCACCTTTATTCTGCTTTTGATCGTCCGGGGGCTGTTGAATAAAGGCGACTGTGACTACCATATTTATAAAAGCTCAGAGGTTGAAACAGGCCACGTTAATTCAGTGCGTCTGTCACAGCACCTCCACTCGCTCAGCCATCTGTTGCTATAGAGACTGGATTGGTTTTCCAGAGTGCACTGCAACTGGAGCTGAAAAAAAATGTGCAAAATATTCATGGGTGTGCCTGGATCTTTGTGATAGAACAAGAGCACACACACACACACACAGATGCATCAAAGTGTGTGTGTGCATGAAAGACAGGATCAAAGCAGAGCCCGAAATCCATTTTAATCAACTCATCCGTAAAGATCTTTATTTTAAATTTAAATAATGGTTGAACAAGACCTTGTAACATAAATACTGTACGTAGATAGTGAGCAGTCCAAAAAAAAAAAAAAAAAAAAAAACTCAAAACAGCAACATTCCTTTCCTTTGAGATTTGTCTCATCTTGGATAAAAAGAGCATTCAGCATCTTTGGGCAGAGGTAACTCCTTTTCAATGCACGGTAGTTCTTCCCTCCACCACTAGATGAAGGCTTTGCTCTCCAAAACACAGGTCAACACTGAAATTAGAGGGAAATGGTATCTGCCTTTACATGCTGCCAGCATGACATGACTGCCCTTCAGTTCTTTCAAAATGTGCATACGTTTTATTTTTACTGCTCCGCTGTGCGCTGGAAGGGCAGTTTGGCTCCATTGCTTTTTCTGTAGGTTCAACCTTACTGAAGAAATGCACGTCGAAATATTTCCTTATGAAAAGCAGCCATTTTTTTCAGTAGTCACGTCTGTAGTCAAGTTGTTTCTAGACATCCTGCATGCATAAGTCCCACGTGCCGAAGTCATCACAGCTCACAGAGTCCTGCTCTGTCTTTGCGGGGTGGCTGCCATCTCCCCTCCGTCAGCAGCACAGCCCACCGAGCTCCCCGGCTACACTTTGATGGCACTGCTGGCAGGTTTTCTCTCGTAGCTGTAAAGAAACGTAGCAGCAATCACCAGCACGGCCCCACAAAAAAACATCCTGAGGAAGAAGAAGGAAGAGATTAATAAGGATAAACTCATAAAGCAATCAAATATCCAGCTCAGTTTGCATTTACAAGATTACCCTGTGGGGTTGAAGTCGTTCAGAAGAAAATAAGAAATGAGAGTGGACACGATGATTGACAGCGAGGTGGCAAACCCTTTGAGGATGTTGTCTGCATATTTAATGACCACAGCGACGACCAGCCCGCCCACAGCCTGCAGACAGACATCAACAGGATTAAAAGCACTCAATGCACAATAAATACATCACTGACAAAAGAAAAAATCACATGCTTTAGTTTAATTTTAACTTAATCAATTAATTAACTGATCCTTAAAAAAGATGAGTACAGACAAAAACAACAATCAAATTAAATGCAAACAGATTGAAAAAGCAGTGATCCACACATTTATGGCAACTTTTATTACATTGCTAACAATATAAACATGTACTGTTATATTTAATAACCATTTCTTTATTTAAAGCCTTAAACGCATTTTAAGAAGGGGAGTATGTAAAATAGGCAGCAAGGTGGCGCAGATGGTAGAGCTGCTCCCTCTCAGCGAGCAGGTTGCCAGCTCAAATCCTAGCCCGGGGTCTTTCTGGGTGGAGCTTGCATGTTCTCTGCATGTGTGGGTTTTCTCCAGGTACTAGTTTCCTCTCACAGACCAAAAACATGCATGTTAGACTGATTAGTAATTGCCTCTAAGTGTGAGTGAGGGAGTGAATGGTTGTTTGTCTCTATGTGTCCCTGTGATGGACTGGAGACCTGTCCAGGGTGTCCCCTGCCTCTCTTGCACAGTGATTGCTGGATATGGACACCAGTGACCCCCCGCAACCCAGAAAATAAAATAATGAAAAAAAAAATAAAAGAAATAGCGGATCAAAATAATGTATGGATGGATAAATATGTCCCCCCAAAAAAAGTCAAAACAAACTAAAAATTTAAATATCATTTGTTGCCTTCAAGACCACATCATTAAAGCGACGTCAGTATTTTATTTTATTATCTTTTTGCTTCAAAATGATGATGGAGTTGTCGATTTTCAGCGTGAGTCGATGAACAAAAGTAGCAATGGTGGATAGCAGAGTTCTGTTCATGCAGCTCACTCTTTTTTTAAAATTATCAAAGCTTCTGTCACACCATGTGCTACACCATCGCTCGGGACAGGAAAAATGCATTTTTTACAATCTATAAATACTCAGAAGGCCTGTGACTGTTTCCATGCTCACAACTGAAGTGTTTTTATGTATGTGTGTCAATGAAAAATCAAATCACCGCACCAGCTAGTGTTCTAGTGTGAAAATCACAACAGATTCAAAGTTCTATGTGGTCTTTTCCAAACAGTGGTTGCCATCACATCGTTGCAGTAACTTTGTCACAATCAACATAAAAAAAAAATCTAACATTTCCAAGAGATTGTTCATGGGGTCTTTGATATATTTAGATTAGCTGTTTGCGCATTAGTCCTGTCAGAATCAAACCATTTCTCCAAACCAAGACCGTTTTAAGAGCTATCTACAACAGGTAAGATATTAGTTCTCCACAAAACTCCACTTCTATCCTTTTAACTTGTTCTCACTAGAGAATGCGTGGAAAATTTAGAAATACAAAATGGGACAATAATGACTGCGCTGTTGCACCGTTTGAGATGTGGCTGCAGGACGAACGGGATGAAACAGCAGCCGGCACGTCATCGGTCAGTGCGCACGCTGCCAGAACAGCACGAGCGTTGAGAGAGGGAGCAGCTAAATTGCAAAGTAGTGACAGCTTTACTGTTCCACCTGGATTCCACCTGGACACATCAGGTCTTTCTTGAATCAGGTCTCTCTTGTAAATGAATCCCCGAGGCTCAATGGGATTAACGTGTCTAAATAAAGGTTGAATGAATGCATGCTTTTAAAAATGTGTTGCGGATCTGACATGCAACAGAAAATGGCACCGCTGACAGGACAAAACCGCAAATACACAAAGGTTTGAACTGTCTGGATAAAGTCAAAGTGAATGTAAGAATCTTCTATTTTGTTTACTGCAGCATTCCAGCTTTGTCTGATGTTGTAGCTGTAAAAATATGATCTACAGAACAATCAAAGTGAACAAACCTGCAGGACAACAACTGCACAGGTGATGACGTTAAAGCCCTGAAACATCCCCGACTCTCTTATACTCTGGCCATCGTACACCATCATTCCTAAAAATCCAAAAACAAAGCTAAACAGACCTGAAAGAGAGAATAAAAAACAAGAGAGGACTGTTATAAATCATTCAGCTGGACATTTGACTTCACTGCACACAGAAACGTGACTGAAATGTTGTCGACGTTAGTCTTCTATGCTGAAACGTTGCTCCAACCATAGAGTGCTAAAATGTTGCACTGACTGAATGAACAGCCACAGATATAGAGAACACACACACATGCACACGCACATTTTGATCAACCTCTGTTTGGAGAATAGAGTGTAATTCGGAGAAAACCGATGACCTAATGGCTAACCTGAACACAGCCAAGACCGAAGTATGCTGCTGTCTTCAAACAACAGTTGCAAAAATGTTGTAGCGGTTCAAAAGAATTTGATTTTTTTTTTTTTTTTTTTTGGTAAACTTTTTGGTTCCGAGAATATTTACAAGAGTAAAGTTGTTCTAGTTTGTGTTTTAGTTTTGATCTCTGTAAGGCACAAGCAGTGGCGGTCCTAGCCTATTTGGCGCCCTGTGCGACCAACCCCAATGGCTGCTGCAGTGATAAACTGATGACATGTGAATAAATGAAGGGCGGGGCGGCCCA
>JARVGV010001740.1:14160291-14172222 GCA_031762435.1 Hypsolebias longignatus | reverse complement strand
GGAGGAGAAGTTGTGGATCCTCACTGACTGTGGTCTGTTTGTTAGGAAGTCCAGGACCCAGTTACAAATGGGGGGGGGCATCCAAACATTAATTAAAAAGTAGGATAATAAGTCCTTTGTTTGGTTCTGGGCTTGTGCCAGAGCACATACGCAGGCGTGCCCACTGTGAGCAGAAAGTGAAAACTTGTTGGTTTCACAACATTATTAACCAGTGTTTATTCTTTTTTTAATAATAATTTTTTTTAATAGTGCTCTGCGTTCAGTGATTGATGTTATAGGTGATAAGTTATTGGTAGCTATTCACAGATCATCACTTTGAAAATCACGGCCTAGCCTTCTGACGTACAGTTAATTTTGGATTGAAAAGGTATTTTGCTAGAATAATTAGGAAATATTGTAGCTCCGGCTGTATCGGAAGTGCTACCGCTGGCTGCTGCTGTTACTATTCACAACTAACGACAGCTTTCAACTTACAGTAATCATGCAGGTATTGAAAAACTGATGGAGGAGTACGGGTATATAAAATAAAACTGTATGAACAGCTGTGACATTTTGGACATTAAAGTTTAGGTACAATATTGATTGTACACACAAATTAAAGTCACATGAAATGACCAAAATATCCCTTTAAGCTGCTATTGTCTATGAGGCAACAATATTCCAAATGTTGTGATGCATGACACCACCAAGGGTTTCTTTTGCTATGGATGCAAGCATGGCTGACAGCTTCACTTGTTACTGTAAGTTTAATTTGGCTGAAAGGTTTCCAAAAAAAAAAAAGAAAATAAATGAGTCTACATGCCATGTCTCACCCCACTCCTCCACCTCTTCTTATTGTTCTTGCATAGTTTTACATTGAACAGTTCAACTGTAATGAGAAAATGATACGAACTGTTAGTACCAGGGACTTCCAACAAGGTTGCTGAGCTTGAAAAGCCAGTTTGTAATTTTAGACGCACCTAATTGCGGCAGAGCTTGAATCTGGAGATTCAGCTACAGCAGAGGGATCTCACAGAATTTGTGAGATGATAAGACAGGTTGGTGACTTATATGTAGGCCACCTGGAAATGACTGTGTGATTTAAGCAAAATGACTACAGTATTGGAAAAACCTAATACCATCCCAAATATGGCAGCTGAAAAATCCATTGACAAGAGATGTCAACCTTTTAATACGTTCAATGACAGCATATTCTGCCATTCATGCAAGATTTTTAGCTGTTTTGCTCAAACCTTGTGAATGAAGTTGTGTGATCTCATGCGATATTGAACTCTCTCACATGGTCTGTTGGGAAGGACTCATAATTACCACGTTTAAGTTTCAGCTCTGTCTCTGTAAAACTGATAGAGACTGTTATGTTGACTAAAGTTGCAGTGGCCATTTTGAACGGGGTGGACTCCAAAAATGAGTAAGATGAACAGTGCCTATTAAACTGTATTTACCTCGATTGTTTTACCCTTTCTAGGCTATTATAAATCAGTAATGGTTAATGAAGTTTGGCCTTTTTAACGCCACCCAAAAACAAAAACCTCCTCAGTAACAAAGTGAAAACTGCTTTCTACAAAATAATGCCAATTAAATAGCAATATTCAATGCAAAAAAAAAAAAAAAAATGGATTGCATAACTCAAAAAAGTGTGCCATAATTCAGCAGATGTCTAGCCACTTAGTGACAGTAACCTCACGTTTAGTGAAATCACATCACCTGAGGGATGTGTTTTAAACCACTGCACTATAAGAATGTATGTCAGAAAGGTTTGTTCACTTGTTAATCAGCATTCCTGGCTGGTATAAAGTCAAAACAACACTCAAGAAACTCAAAGAACCTTTTTTTTTTAATACAAGACGGGATGAATACAAATGGATTTCAACAGCCCTGATCAACCCCAGTAGTTCTGTTGAATCCATCAGTCAGGAATGTGAGGGATATTGGACATGTATATAAATCTATAACAAATTCACACTTTTTATTACCTTCTAACTCAGTTATTGTAACTCTCTACATCAGGTGATCAAGTCTTTCCGTTTGTAGCTCACACTGTTGAATCATTTATTCAATCATGTCTCAAAATAGTTTATAAATTCAAGACATTACGGTAATGAGTTTTGGTTTTGTAATTTTTTTGCGTTAATTATCAGTTTTAGCGACTGTTCTGAAATTGTAACGTTTGGTTACTGTTTTGCTAATTTTAAGATTTGAGCTTTTATTTACTGGATTGCTCGTTTTAGCTTTTACCTACCATTTTTAAAGTTATGATTTTTGGCTACTACTTTACCAATTTTAACATTTCAAAACTGTGTCATGAGTTTTAGTTTTTAGCGACAGGTTTGCTGATTCTAGATTTTAGTTACCTTTTGCTAATTGTATCTCTTAGCTACTGTTTTGCTGGTTTTAGCTCTGATTATTTCATTTTTTTAGACTTCTGTTACAGCTTTTAAAAAATATTTCAGCAGAGTCAATTAAACCCATTGCAGAAAATGAAGGTTTTTCCGGTAGTTTCTATCTCGTGTTCAATTGTCCCACAGACATTATGACCTTTTATTAACTTGACTCTGAAATGTTCCAACTATAATAAAATAAAAACTGGGGCTTCCAAAACTCACCCAACTGTATGTTACGGACCCACACACTCTGTTTAGTCTCCTTAAGGATCTTCTCAAAGTAAACTCCAGCGAAACCACTGGACACACAGGCCATCAGAACAGCCATGAGTCCTATGAACTGGGAGCTGGCAGTCAGAACCTTCTGCTCGGTGTCACCCCCAGACTCTGTGGGCCACTGTGGAGGTAAAATAATTATACTCTTGGTCAGAGTGAAGATAACTAGAACATCACTCATATAGAGCAGCTAAACTGCATTCATTGCTGAGGTGTTGGGGTCCGCTGGTACCTGAACCAGAGTGACTCCAGCCATGAGGAGGAGCAGGGAGAGCCACTGGTAGAGGCCCAGCTTCCTTCCGAGCATGGAGACTGAGAACAGCGCTGTGGTGAGGATCTTCAGCTGATATGTGACCTGCAAGGATCACAAACAATTTATTGCTTTTTTTTAATAAAAAAAAAAAAAACAAAAAAAAAAACTCCACCTTTCTTTTTGACAGCTACTAAAAACAGCAGAAAATTCAACAGAAAACTAATTGACTGATGGTCTGAAATACTGACACAACCCTTTTGGCTGCGTTGTTATTTTTTATTTTATTCATATGTTGTTTTTAGAAGCACTGCCACCTGAAATCAAGAAGGTTGCAGGTTTGCTTCCCAGCCTTTTTGGGTGAAGTTTGCATGTTCTTCCAGTGCAATCATGTTTTTTTTTTTCTCAGGGTGCTCCAGCTTCCTCCCACAGACCAGAAACATGCATGTTGGCAACTCTAAATCGTCCCTAGGTGTGAATGTTTATCTTATTTGTCTCCATGTGGCTCTGTGATGGACCTTTGACCTGTCCAGGGTCTAGAGCAGGGCTATAATTGCTCATGGGGCCTCAGTTACTGAAAGCTAAGAGCTCAGGGGTGAGACATACAGCAGTTATTGTCATTAGGTATGTTTGTTTTACGGTTTAAAATGTAGTCTTATTTAAAAATAAACCCATTGGTGGGCCAAACTGAGTTCACCATTGGGCCTGATTTGACCCCTGAGCCGCCAGTTGAAGAGCCCTGGTCCAGAGAATGATGATGATTTTTCTGCTAATTAGAAGCAGCAGCTGCTTTTCTCAAAAAATCAAAAGTGGCAACTGGACAACAAATATGCAATTATATACAATTTTCCTCTCTTGTGGTTGTGGTGCAGTGGAAAGGCAGCCGAACTGGGACCAGAAAGTCATAGGTTTAGCTCCCCTCAATGCCTATATGTCAAGGTGTCTTTGAGCAAGACGCATATTCCCAACTGCTCCCCAGGAGTTTAACTAGCTGCTCTATCTGTGCTTTCTGCGTGCTGAGTGATGGGTTGAATGCAGACAGTTTTTGATTGTATGGGCACATACAACTTTATTTTACCCCATCTCTCACACAATGACTGCTGGAAATAAACACTAACTCCCCCATGTCCCACAAATGAAAAGAGGGAATGATGGTGGGTGGACTGTGTTTAAAACCAGAGACAATTACATTTAAATAAAGCCTGAAATACATTCCACCAACAGTCCATCCATTTTTTTATTTTTATTTTTTTTTGTATGTCTGTGGTTGGGTCATGAAGGCACCAAATCCTAAAAGTGAAATCCAGACATTCCTCTCCCCAATGACACCTTCCAGCTCCAGCTGAGGGATCCAAAGGCATTTTCAATTTAAAGAGGTTAAAGAATACCTCAAGAGAGTTCTTGGTCTGCAGTGGGGTCCGATCCCAATAGGACATGCTTGGAAAGCCGACACCTAATGGTCTAATGATGCTTGTTCAATGACTTCTAGGATAACTGCTTTCAATTTTCCCAGCCAGGAACTTTCAGTGTAATAAATGAATTTAGTTTACAGTGAGTGTTGGACGTTGTCACAGATTCTGTTTCTAGACAGCTAAAAGATGGAGGGTTGTTGAATTAGTGGGGCTTTGGACTGAGCTTCTGCTGAAGATCTGAGGTCCAAGATGGCTGAGCAGCTGAGTCACAGCAGGCTCCCGGTGAACTCAATCTTTTTTTGTTCCTGTTGTTTTTGTTTTTCAACCTTCTTTTTTTTTGCGCCTACAATGCACATCCACAGTACGGGTATGACTGCGACACATGTGGAGTTTTCCGTGTTGCTGCCTTGCCATTGTGCCATCGTGGTTCAGTCCTTCCAGCCTCGGGTTCAGGCCTGTCATGGCGGCTGTCTCCATGATCCTTCATCTGCTTGCACAGACCAAACTCTACGGACCTGTTCAGTTCTGCAGGGAAACCTTGGATGTTTTCAGTCTGCCGAACCCGGTTCTGGAGGGCTGTCTGGGAGGGCAGCTGCTGCGGTCATTGTTACCATCAGAGTGCTGAGAGGACCTGCTAACTAGACCTGCTAATGCTGCTAACAAGATCCTCCGTCTGCCTGATTGGACTGAACTCTGCAGACCCGCTTGGTTCCGTGGGGGAACTTTGGATGTTCTCTGTCTGCTGGACCCAGTTCTGAAGGGCAGTCTGGGAGGGCAGCTGCTACGGTCCTTGTTATCATCAAGCTGCTGAAGGGACCTGCTAACAAGACTTGCTAACACTGCTAACAGCACCATGCCGCTAACTGAACCTTACTGCTAACAGTATCATGCTGCTAACTGGACCATGGTGCCAACGGGACCATGTTGCTAAGATAAACCTCACTGTCATCAGAACCACTCTGCCAATTGGACCATGCTGCTGTAGATTTATTTATTTTCACTTTTGGTGCCTTGTTTCTGCATTTTTGTTGCATGCTTTGAATAAATCCTAGTTTATGTTAGTTTAGTTTATGTTAGTGCTCGCATTATGTAAATTATTGCGGAACCGAACCCATTAGAATCATTTTGCTGTTGTATGGTGTATTGTTTTGCACTATTAGTGACTTGCATGTGTCTTAGAACTTTTAAGGTACCATTTGATGTTCATTTAGCGTATATCTTAGTTTATATATCAGATACTTATTTAATTTTCTTTTTACACTTTATATTTTTGCTGTTATTTGATATACAGTAACTGGGACCCTGTGTACACAATTTCATTCCACTACATGTACCACATGTGATGGAATGACAAATAAAAAAACTCTGACCAACTCTCTGACTCTGCGGTCTACGGATGATGTGGTCCTGTTGTCCTCCAATAGAAGCTGGAATGGTCAGCAGGACGACTGAATTGGAACTGACAGACTGCCCCAAGTGAAGGAGTTCAAACATCAGAGAGAAAACTCATGAGTTCCTTGTACTGTATTTTCATTGTCACTCACTTTGCCACAGCTAGTTCCCTCTGTGTGCCACCAGACCCGCCTCACCTGTTCTTCATCTTAAATTAGTCACAGTTGCAGTCACTCTTACCCTCAGTCTCAGTCCATTTACTGCTTATTGTCTATTTTCAGTCCATGATCAGTTGAGCATAGTCGGCTCTCATGCAACACCCGGTCCTCTTTGTGAGTCCTCGTTTCTTTGTTCCTTGTGCATTCTTGTGCCTGTCATCAGACATTTAGCAAGACTGCTGCCACGTCAGCTTTTTGTTTTTATTTACCGGTAAATGTTTCATTTTTAGCTCCTTTGTGTCAGCCTGCATTCCTTGCTTTAAATCTTACTCACGCTTGACAGCTAGTCACACTCCGTGAGAAGTGACAAAGTTTGCTCGTGCTCATGTAGCGGCGAGACGTTCTGTTTTGCGTGAACTTTTCATATTCTACAAGAAACTTCGCACGGAACTCCTGGGAAGCTCCTCTTCCCTCCAGAAAGCACTGGAACACGATTTATTCCTGCGAGGGTCGCATCTCTACAGTTCCTGTACAGGTTTTTACTTCCCTTATGGCTACCAGATTATATATGGTAAAGGGTAAATGGACTGTACCGGTACATATATAACACCTTTCCATCTTATGAAGGCACTCAAAGCGCTTTACAACACAATCTGTGACCTCATTTACCCATTCATACAGCCCTCTACTGTTTCAATACAAAGACTAATCTGTGCTTTATCACATTTATACACCGAGGGGACACACATCAGAGGCAATGAGAAGTTCAGTGTCTTGCCCAGCGACACTTCAGCATGTGACTGCTGGTGGAATTGAACCTCAAACTCTCCCATTGGAGGATGACTGCTCTAACCACCACTCAGCTACAGCTGTGCCATGGTCATATATCCTCTGTGCAAAATAATTATGCTATACCCGTCCATGAGTTTGTCTACATTTGACTATCTTTAGAAGTTTTCCAGAATAGTTGTAAAGATGGTTTTATTTTCCAACAACTTCGACCAGTTGAAGCGAAATGACGCCACTTGAGTTCACCTGCTTTTCCTTATAAACACATTCACAACAACGTTCCAACCAGTCACCCAAAAGTTGACGCACACCGCTGATCAGAGAAGATCAACCAGAACATTGTACAGAGAGCAGGTTCTTGAAGCTCCTAAGAGAACAAAATGAACAGAATGTTCGTCACACAGCTACATCAGCGAGAACAGGTTTCTTCACTTCTCAAAGAGCAGTCAGCTTTACATCATCTTACGATGATAAATGATGAGTTGTAGCCAAATTGAAAAAAAAAAAAAACCAACAAGAAAATAATGTGCAAGTTCATGCGATATTTGTGTGATTTTACATTATCAGTTAGCAGTTTGAGTATGTGTCGCGAGCAGTGCTTCATTTGAGACAGATCCTGCTGGAACAAGATCCGGGACCTCTCTTATATTGTCAGGGTGTGTTCTGGAAACTGTTTGCTTAGATGTGGTAACTCAAATCTCTGCCCCTGAAGGTCCAAAGTCATCATGCATGTTTATTAAAAAACTAATAAAAAAAATACATAATTAAACAGCTCAACTAAACTTCAAATCAGTTTGACTAAGTGGCTTATTAATACAATTTTTGATTATTTATTAAAAATACAACAAGAGAAATGTTTGATGTTTATTATTCACTATCAAAGCAACGGCGCGAACATGTCAAAATAACAGCAATCAAAATGTTGAAAAGACAGTCCAGTGCAGTATTAAAATCAATTTAAGTGTTTTAAGAGGAATTACTGTATGTTAAGAAACAAACCAGACTGAACGGCAATAAATAACTGAAACGTTTTAAACACTGATCTTTTTTCTCTCTGTGTTGTCATCATCGTGTGTTCCCAAACAATGATGAAGTTAGTTCTCTGCATTTCACCAGTCACACGTGAGATACACCCAGGTGGAGCAATGAGCAGGTATGTAAGCGCCTGGTGAGCAGTTAGGGATTAGGTGTCTTGCTCAAGGACACCACGACATGTGGGCACGGCTGGGAGTTGAACCTGTGACTTTCTGGTCCCAGGTCGGCTACCCTCTACCCTACCTCGGCTCCATCTCGGATCTTGTGGTACCATTCAGGGTTTAAGCTGAGGATCAGTCTCCGCTACTGTCTGAGGTAGTAAGTTTTGAGTTTGCCAAGAGTGCTTTCTTGTGGCGGCCATCTTGACTTAACACCCAAATTTAATCAATCATTTAATATTGATTCAAGAGATATTTTGCTAATGGCACATGCTCACAAGCACATTCTTGTAAATGTACTTTTGGGGGACCTTGCATTGACTTCCATTCATTTTCTATTGCATAACCCTGGCCCTTACCCTAAACCTAATCATTACTGTACATGCCTAACCCTAACCCTAACCCTAACCCACCAATGGCACTTCTTCTGATGTATAAGTTGGAAAAATGGGCCTTACAAGGTATACATAAACAAAGACACGCACACATGCACGCACATACAGGGAAAAACATTGTTGCTACACAACAATAATAAAATGTAGCTATGGCTCCTATCATTAGTCGCTGAAAACATAAATCATGGGCGAAGTGTCCAAAGAACCCTTCGAGGCCGTTTGTTGTGATCATCATTGTGAGACATGGGTTCTGCCATGTTTTGACGACAAACAGTCACCGACATTTTGTGGACACTTAATTATCTCAGTTTGAAAACAGGAGGATACTATCTCTCCCTTGAAGAACAGCGGCCTTTAGCAGCACAAATGCAGAACGCCTTTAAATAAAACACACACACACGTACAGTAACCTACTAACAATTTAACTTACAAACAAGCATTCCTCATTTCTGATTTGATCAATGCCATTGTGGCAGTGAAACAAGTTCAACTCTGTGAGTCAGGGGGCAAGTCTTGCATACCTGTATATATAAAGAGCTTATTTAAGTTCACAAATAAATAAATAAAAAACAGGAATGCGTGTTTTAATTTCATCCCTGAAATTATGCTGACACCTCCATATACTGAAGAGCTTGTGTTGACTAAGCAAAACGGGCACTGGGAAAATAGATAAGATGTGTCATTTTATACCATTATTATCAGAGGGTTGTAAATAAAACATATTCACATAAAAACAATACACTGTGTTCTTAAACTTTTAAAAAAAAGTGCTGCAACATAGAGTGCCACAGTTTGTACACACAGTTAATGGGAACCAGCACACTCATGCGTAACCTGATAGGTAGCTGCATCCAGGTTGGATAAGGCAACATAGAGCAGATTGTTCTGCAGAGTGTAGATCCCTGCAGGCACGGCCAGCTTCATGGTCTCCACAAGCTTGGTTACAACCTCCTCCTTCAGCTGCTGGTTCATGGCTCGAACGCTGTAATCTGAAACAATGAGAGCGTTGTTGATTTGCCCACCTGAAGACACCGCATAAATACAGTCGCTCCAGAGAGCATTTTTCACATTTTCCAGTTTTATTAACCTGCAGCCTGGTTCCAGAACCGTTTAACTCAGTCCTCCACAGTGACGACACAAAAACAGGTTGTGTACAACTGTATGAATTTATTTTAAAAAATGGAAATGTCCTATTTTCACAAATATTCACACTTTTTAGCGACAACCCTTGAAATTCAGCTCAGGCTCCTCCTATTTCTCTCGCTCTCTACTGAGATATTTCTTAATTTGGATTGAAGCCTACTTGCTGTAAATTAAACTAACTGGACAATATTTATTATATAAGAAAACTCCCAGTTGACAATCAGAGCAGAAACCAGACCATGAAGTGAAAGGAACCATGTGTAGAGCTCAGAGACAGATTTGCTGTAAGGCCCAGATCTGAGTTGCCAAAACATTTCTGTGACACTGAAGTTCCCCCAGAGCTCAGTGGGCTCGAAATGTCTCTGATAGAAGGGGTTTGACCCAACCAGGACTTTTCCTTAGGCTGGTTATCATGCTGAATAATCGAGGTAGGAATTTTAAGAATTTTGCTCGATGGACATCTCTCTTTTAAACCACATATCGAAAACTTGATAAAGAAATTGAAATTAAAACTGGGTTTCTTTTTCAGAAATAGATCTTGTTTAACTCTGAATGCGAGAAAACACCTTGTAATCACCACCTTCCTACCCGCCATTGACTCTGGTGACATTATTTACATGAATGCCCCTGCCAGCTCAATGCAGATGTTGGATGCTGTCTACCATGGTGCACAAAGATGCATAACTGGCTGCAACTACCGTACTCATCACTGCACTCTGTACTCCTTGGTCAGTGAATCATCATCTACACGTAGGCTCTCTCATTGGTTCATTTTCATCTATAAATCCCTCCTTGGTCTGCTACCTTCTTATATCTCCTCCCACATGTCATGCCGCCAGTGCAGTTACAACATGCGCTCTCAGGCCATCATTACCTACTCAGCTCCTGTAACTTGGAACACCTTGCGACAAGACGTGAAGTTGTCCACCTTGATTTCTTTAAGGGATTTCAAACATTTGATAATGTCAATAGAAAAATCAGAATCCCTGTCCTGTTAAAACCAATACTGAAATGTTTGGCCTCAGTTCTAAACATTACGTCTTGATGAAAACTGATGCGGCTCATCACCTGCCCGCCACTACTTAGTAAAGCATGGTGGTGACAGCATCATATTGTGGAAGTGCTTTGCAACAGCAAAAACTGGGGGACAGGATTGAGGGACAGCTGAATAACACAAAATACAGAGATACAACGAAAAGTCTTACACAAAGCTCAGAGCCATCAACTGTATTAAAGGCTAACTTTCCAACACATCAGTTCAGGTCCAAAAAGCACAGAAGACATGAAGAAGTGGTTTAGGGACAGCTCTGTGGAAGTCCTTGAGTTGCCCAGAGTCATGAACTGAACCCTATCAAACATCTCTGGAGAGACCGGACTCCTCCAACAGTCCCCATTAGATGGGGATTCCTCGATCCAAGTGCACAAAGCTTGTTGCACCAAACCCAAACAGACCAGAGGCAGAAAGCAAAGGTGCTTCGATTCAGTTTGAATGGAAAGTGCTGATACTCAAGGAAATGAAACATTTTAGTTTTGAAGTCATTACAGGCTACTGAGTGTAGATTACTGATGGGGAAAGACGTTTAATTATTATAGCTCCAGACTACAGACCAAAATTACAAAAAAAGTGAAGCAGGTCTTTCTGAAGCCACTGTACAAAAGATCACTTGTTTTATATTATAATGCCTGGTCAACATATTCAGACAAACTCAAAGAATAAAGGAGGAGAACTGAGTTGTTCTAACTTACTGTTCTCTATCAAAACGATGAAGATGCAGGTGAAGATCTTTAGGACTTCGGCTGACACTACAGCTGACGAGGCCAGATAGCGAGGACTATCTTCCTTCAGGGTACGGGAGTAGCGCATGGTCAGCACCAGTGAGGTGGTTTGCAGCACCAGCACCCCCAGGGACACATACTTTAACCTCGTAGAGTTGGCTGAGCTCAAGACCATGGTGGGGGGCTCTTTGAGTTATCAGATGATGCAGGTGCCTTTAGGACAGGGGGGAAAGAAAAAGAGTAAAATCAAGTCTGCAGAGGAAAATAATACATGTATTTTTAAGATATTTTCCAATACCCACTTTATTTTGTATAACAGGATTTAACTGTTTTGATAATGGCTGTGGAAATATTCATTTGGTAGTTTTCAAAACTTCTCCTGGTGCTTAAATTTCAAAACAGATTTCAAGGATTCAAGTTCTTCATTTGTCATACACAACACGTGGTGCATGTGGTGGAGCAAAATTGTGTACACTGTGTCCCAGTTACATCGAACAAAAGTATTCAAATGTAAAGAAAAACAGTAATAATATCTAAGATATGAACTAAGAAAAACTTTAACTAAAAATACACTAAGCACTAATAGCATAAAAACAATATGCTGAACAGCAGCAAGAACATGGGTCTGTGTGAGCAGACAAGAAAGAATGGACATGTCAACAACAGATCAGCAGCAGCATGATGTGATATTTTCACAGTGATTATTCTGGTTAGATGTTCATGAGTCTAACAGCTTCAGGGTAGAAGCTGTTTCTCAGTCTAGTGG
>JARVGV010001740.1:14061920-14081770 GCA_031762435.1 Hypsolebias longignatus | reverse complement strand
CAGAAGTCCAACAACAGAACAACGCTCGAGTCCAGATCAGAGAAGCCGTTCCTCCCAGTCACGCCCCTCCAGGTCACACTGGCATTACCCATGTGGGCATTGAAGTCCCCTAGCAGAATAAATAATAATAACAATAAATAATAATATTTAAAATAATCAAATTAAGAATAATTATTTTTAATACGAGGATTTTTTTTTGTTTGTTTTTGTTTTGCCAGTCGTTGTGGATGGAGCTACGCTGCGTTCAGCGTCACGGAGAGGCAGTGATGGAAGAGGTGAACTGTACTGAAGTTGTATCTATGTCCAGGACCTCTGGATTTGTAAAGACCAAGACGGAGTCTGTGCTGCTCCTGCTTAAAACCCACACAGGGACTTCTGCAAGAGCAGGTCAGACGAGCATCAGCACTTTTCCTTCCTCTTTAGTTCTGCAGTGTGATCTCTTACTTCCTCGTCGCTTCAGGAGAACCCCTAAGTGCTGGTGCGCTGACTGACCTACAGTTTGAGGACGATGGCGCTGCAGGGCTGGGAAAAACCAAACCATTAACACCACAGAGAGTTGTTCAGTCAGTCAGGTCCCTATGCAGCCTCACCTCAGACCCACAACTGGTAGGCCACAAGCGCAGTTGGCTCCAATTTGCTTACACCATTATTTATATGTGGTTTATTTTATGTTTTACTTCACCTGGCTCACACAACGAGAGTTGCAGCAATGTTCACGGGTAACTCAAACATACGTGTTCTTTGCCTTACTGTATACTGTAGTTTTAAGTCACAGCTTTTCTCCTGTGACTCCATCTGTCAATTTTTCAGCATAATCTCTTTGCACAGAATATGTTTAAACAGCTGGATAGTTTTATTTTAGTAGAAGTATTTTAGATGGCCTGAAGTGTAACCTGCATTGTTTGATGCTGTCAAATATGTATTTGGATTTTACTGAATCTGTGCGCAGGTTTCACAGGCGTTGCTTCAGCTGGTATTCCAGCTGAAAGATATGAATCTCTCTCAACTCAAGACACTTTGGCAAGAAGCGTCTTTCAAGTGTCGGAATGACTGGTCAGTATTTCTCCTGTCTCTTATAACAGAATTGTCCTTTAGTTCTTTATTAATTCAACATCTTTACTTTTTACGCATTATAGTATAATGTATTGTGTTTATTGTGCACACACATGAATAAAACTGTACATTTTCATGAGAAGCAGCTCATAATCAGGCCAACAAACATCTTTGTTACATGTGAATGGAAATGGATGGAATGACACAAGAAGTTTCCCCAGGATTACAGTTTATTAAAAAAAAAAAAAAAAATCATAAGCTTAAAATTGAGTTGAATAAAATGAGAACCAAAGCATAAAACAAAACAGCAGGGGTAGTTTTGCAGTCTCATGTGAAAGGGGTCACTTCTGTCTCCAATATCTCATTTGATCAGAGAAAACAATCAGTTTTCATCAATTTCTATGCAATCACAGTAGAAATGTTTTATTTTTATTTTTATTATTAATCAGTCTCAGAATGTAGCAGAGTACTTGCAGCCAGCCAAACATCAGTAGAAGCACAGCAGAATGCATGCCAGGCAGACTAGCATTTATGGGGAAACAACAAATTAACCAGGAAGTGGGCGGGGCTCCACGTGAACCAGAGTGTCCAGCTGTTCAAGTTGTGACAGGACAGGTGAGCTACTATCAAATCTCAGCTGGAAAAATCAGTGGATTGCTGCCATTTTGGCATCAATTTCATCATATATCTGCCCACATGGCAACAGATAATAAATCCTGCTTTACATGTGGGTTTGCTAAGACTGTATTGATCAGCTAATAATGGCTAGTCTGAGCAGGGCCGCTTTTAATGCAGATTTCTGTCTAAAACAACTCTAATCTTCAAAATTTCATAGCAGTTTATTAAAACCCTATTTTTTAAACTTTTACACCACCATCAGATTTGCTTTGCATAGTTATACAGATAGGAATATTAAAATCATGCCAGAATTGAGCCCAGGGGGGTTCTGACTGTGTACAGTACATTCATATTAATGATTATAGGCAGAGTTTCTCTGGCTGTTATGCACCGTTTTTGTGACAACTACACTAAGCTAATTATCTGCTGGCTGTTGCTTTGTGTTTACTGTGCAGAGACGACAGTGAAACATCTTATTTAGTAAAATTTTAATTTGTTGGTGATCTCGGTTTATTAATTGTTAAATAATACAACAAAGTGAAATGAAGAAAAGTCCATCATATAACATGTTCAAAAAGGAATAGGAAGAAGCCTAAACCTATTTAATCCCACCCCTCCTCTTTCATTTAGAAACTTGAAAACATCTTTACTTCTGGTTTTATCCTATGGAAAGTCCTAAGTCTACATATATTTTGGAATTAAAAAAAAAACCCTAACAACACTTCAAGGAATACACAGATTTGCAAGTACAGTATAATACACTTATACTGTACATAGCATGTGCACATGTACTCATATATTTATATACAAAGCTGTCATCACATGCATGCATAAACAAGTTGTATGAAAACTGTGTATTAGACACTGCATCAAAGCCCTTCTTTTTCTCATAATAAAAAAAAAGTTTGTAATTCTTATTAAAATGGCTCATCCTTGGACATTCCCTCATTTCATTACTGTTGTTGCACAGCTTTTGTTTTTACACAAACAGAGAAACAAAAAGATTTTTAATGTTGTACAGACACCAAGATGGTTTAACTCTATTTCTCAGGTACATCATATTCCCAGTCTCTTCAGAATATTTCCATGTAGAAGGTAGTTTATTACTTTGAACATACAAAGTAAGTTGCGCAGTATTAACGTGAACTAGATAAGTACATTTTAATATTAGGGGTTTTAGGACTAGTAGATTTGCATGATCCTTGTAACCAATTGTAATAACTTATTTTTTAGATCCTTTTTGTACAATAGATAATGATGATAATAAACATTTAAAAGTTTTCCCCTAAACCTCTGCACTGTTTTTTAAATACCAGTAAAGTGAAACTGTGGAATAATTTGTGGTCCAGTTTTTGTTTTACTGAATTTAATTCTGAAATACTTCATGAGACTTGAGTTTTAAAGAAAATTTCCAGTTTATTTTGTCATCTAATAACACACCAAGAAACTTGGTTTTATGAACGTTTCCAATACTGTTTTATGTGTACTTCTGCATTCTTTACTGATTTCAAATATCAAACCACTTTTTGTACATTTCTGAATTACCATATCCAGTAGCTCCTTTAAATCCTTCCCAGAACCAAAACAAAATAATCAAACCAAAAGTAAATAATAATATTTATGCATCCATCCCATTATCTTTACCTGCTTCTTACTTTTCGGGTCACAGGGGTCACTGATGCCCATGTCCAGCTGTCACTGTGCGAGAGGTGGGGGACACCTGGACAGGTCTCAAGTTCATCACAGGGCTAATAATAGTTATGCTATCAGGAAATACAGTAATACTAATTTCAGTGTATCAGAGACCTTACAAATATAGTTTAGGTACATATTAAATAGCTTTGGACCAAGTACTGACCCCTGGGGGACACCCTTGACAATTTCCAAGCACGATGAGTTATGTTCACCCAACCTCACAAACGGTTTCCTGTTTACTGATTTTCATGTTATGATTGATTATATCAAATGTTTATATCTAGGAATATTGCAGCTGTACACTATGTATGATCTACAGTGTTTGCAATCTCTTCCACTGAATTGAAAAACAAATTCACCATTTATGAAGTAGTTTTCTGTACTTTAAACTGGCTTTACTTACCAGCACATGCTACTGTAAGTGCCAGAGGTTACTGATAGAAAGCTAGCTGCTGATATGTTTATTGTTTTTGTCAGGCAGCCGTTACTGGATGCATTAACAGCATGCGGTTCTGAAAACTGCATTATTCTACTGACTGACCTGATTAGGAACAAAGAACTGGAGGAGGGGGAGATCTACTCTTTCCTCACCCCCTTAGCCCTCATCCCTCATCCATCTCCTCAAATCATTGGCTCCATAAATGTAGGAAAATTACATTTAAAGTTCACATCCAAACTTCAGTGTTCACTTCTGTCTTATTTTAGTCAAACTGATCTACAGTACATTCTCTTTGTGTTAGGCTTTACTAGAAGTCCCTGAGCTGCAGTCAAAGGCTCTGCTCGTTGGTTCATCTCTGGTCTATCAATTGAGTAAAACAATGCAGACTTCCTGTGGTGAAATACCTCAGATACAGTCCTTCATGCAGACACTTGAGAAAACCCTGAAAGTGGGCTGTGAGGAAGAGGAACCAAGTCGAGTTAGGGAGGTACGGTGCTTTTAATTTGAGGTCATTGATCTTGCGTTGCACCTCATGTCTTGTCTATTGATTCACTGTGAACAATGTTGTATAAGCTCTGCTCAAAATGCAGTCATTATTGTTTCTTCTCTAACAGCTTTTGTATTCGCTGAAATCAGTTGGAAACAGTGGTTTTCCTGTCTTCATTCCTCTGCTGAATCGTTGCATGCTGAGCCACACGGCTGCGCTGGAGCTCAGACTCGCTGCCATCCAAGCCTTCAGACGCTTTCCATGCTCAGCAGATGTGAGTCCGAACTAAAAATAATAATCAGACTGGCAGCTGCATGATCGTACTTCCTCTTGCTTTTTTGTTTCCTTTAAATAACTGTGATTGAACTATTTTTGGGTTAAAGATAGGCACATTAACTTAAACATAAACTACATAGTTGTAGTTAAATTAAACCAGTGTAATAAGGAATGCACATTACCCATCGTCTTTCATGCCAGGGTTTTAGACCAAGATCATCTTATAGTAAGAAATGACAGAATTGTAACTATTTTGCTCACACCCTAAAATGAAAGTTATGCACAATCTCACATTCAGAATATATTATAAGTAACTATCAGCCACAATCACATCAAATTTTAGCTCAATATCCATAAAAATGATTGAGTTGTAGCTGTATTTGTTTTAGCTGTATTTGGCAAGTTGTGGTAGCTATCATGAAATGGGGGTTGACTCCAGAAGGTAATCAATAGTTGTTCTGTGTCATGATCTGCGTCTTGTTTGAACCCAAATGCAGGCAGTAGAGTTGCATTCAGGCCTAAAGAGTCCGACACGGCCTGGACCCGTATCATTTATTTCGAGCCCAACCCGAAACCAACCAATTAACTGTAATTACAGGCCCGAACCTGAAAAAAATACATTTTTTAACTTAAGCTTTTACTGCTTTTGTAAGCAAATCAGTTTGACATGATTTATAAACGTATTTCAAAGAAAGGAAGATTTAAGATTTCTTGTCTATTAACAAGGGTCAGCGGATTATTATAGTTATTATGATATTATAATATTATAGCTATTATAATATTATAATTATTATAATATTATAGCTATTATATTATAATTATTATAGTTATCAACAGTCAGCAGACGTGCGCGGCTGATGATCCAAATTGTGTTGTCAGCCGCACGTGTCTGCTGACGCAGCGGCTGAGTCCAGTTGAGCTTCAGGTGGGTCGCTGGCAGTGAGCCATCTGGACTTTATTTTACCTCTTTCAACCGGCCAGTCAGTGCGCGGTCAAATGACCATGCACGGCTGGTGATCCAAATTGGATCGTCAATCGTGCGCGTCCGCTGATGCAGTCAAAAGACTGAGACTGACCCAGCCCGTACAGCCAGCACATTATTTTGGCCCGGCCTGAATTCTGGGTTAGAAACGACAGCTCTAGCAGGCAGGACTCGATAAGTAAATACTATTTATTTAAATAAACAAAAAGGGCTGACGTGGCAGCAAAACTCACCCACAAGGAGCCACGGAGGAAAACAGAACATGATACCTTGCTGGACAATCCACGGACAAATGAGAAGACAAGGATGAAGAATATAGAGGGACACTAACAAGGGAATGATCACAAACACCTGGGGAAGGGTAACGAGACACAGATGACAGGAACTTGAGTACATGGGAAAAAACACTGAGGAGGGCAGGACAGATGACACACACACACACACACACAAATCCCTCACAGATCCTCTCTTTCTTAAAGTTTTATTAAAGTTCCTCCTGGTTTTTTTTGACAAAATTGACTCCAAATAACATTGGAAAAGTTTTAAATCAAGACATTGTGCAATATTAGCACCCATAACACATGCAGGGGCTCAGTCACAGCTACTATACCAAAGTCTAGGCCAATATTTATTAAACTGATGGACTGATACTGTACCTATTTTTTTTATTATAATTTTTTATTTTTTTATAGGTCAGTTGGATGGAGTAGCTGTCTTGATTTGACGTCAAAAGTTATTTAGTTGTAGATGCATATCCAATAATAACATTCTGGTTTCATTAAAATCCATAAAGTGTATATTTTGCTAACAAACAGACACACAGACATGCGCAGAAACATTATAATAAATGTTAGAATGGATGAAGTGATATTTGATGAGGAATGGGCAGGGATGGAGAGGTAGAGAAGAAGAGGGGGAGTCTCACATCTGTAACTGAGAGTGGTTTCCTTCCATCAGCGCTCGGTGCTGTTGCAGCTGTACAGCTCTTCCCAGGAGGATACGGAGGTCAGGATCGCTGCATACCAGCAGCTCATGCTCTGCCCTAACCAACAAGTGTTTAAAGTGGTGAAGACAACTCTGAGGAGTGAGACATCCACTCAAGGTCAGCTGTCAATCTTTGATGAAATGTTCAGAATATGTTGTATGAATGAACATAGGCAGTGGAAACTGTAAGAATACAACCGTTTTAGATAGACAACAAAGTTCATACTCAATCATCCAGGTACCAAATCCAATAATTCTCAGTTGGGTCATCTGGACAGTTTTTTTTTAATAGAAACGTTTCTAGAACTCGTTGTCGAGTTTTAGATAGAGTAAAAACAACCTCTAAACATATTGTTGTGCAATATTTCTCTAACGGTTTCACAATGAGTTGAGCAGTTCTGATAATTAGTAATTATTCTATAAGACAATGGTCACATAAAGTGGGTCATTCAGGTTTAAAAGTTTAACTGTGGAATTTGATGCATGTCCAAACATGAAACAGTTTAAGGAGAGGTATGAATCATGTTTTTTTAGATAACGGGATGAAGATTGTGATTATCCTTTAATAATTATCTAGAAAAGTAATATATCAGTGATCATTTATTTTTTAATTGTTGTTAAATAGTTTGTATGGGATAAATACTGTAAATGGATTATTGTTGAAGTCTTATTGAACTCATTACCGGTATTATATAATCTCTAGAATAAGGACTCAGAAGAATTTAATAATATTAGTAAGTTGTGGAGAAGGATGAGATTAAATTAGTTTGTACTTCTTCCCACTCCTGAAAAAAATATGTTTCATTTTGTTTATCTTTTTATATTACTTTATTTCTGTTTATGCATGCTTGAAATTAATAAATAATTGTAAATAATGTAACTAAGGAAAAACCCTCAAGATTGATGTTTCATGAACAATTATTTTTGGATATTGTTACAGTTAAGAGAGTCTAGCTTTCTTTGGACTTATCTTTCAAAGTAAATTAAACCAAACAGGAACCGAACTTTGCTGGACTGAAAACAATTTTTGGGGTTATTTTTAAAAGATAGAAAATAAACAAAATGTGAAATTAATGACTTTATTAGAACCACACCAATTAAGTTTAATCTGCAAAGACACACAATAAATGTATAAAAACCTAATATTTTCAAAGTATTTCAATCTGTCATGATTCTATTTCCTCTGTATCTTCAATAAAGGACAACTATAAAGTTTGACCTTAATTATTATTTTTAATTAAATTACTGCCATTTTTTTTTTTTTTTTTTTTTTTGTTAAACACTTTGGTAACAGCTGCTGATGTGCTTTATAAATTAAATTGACTTGACTTGAAACAAACAGAAACAAGAGCAGGTATTTAACAAGAAACAACGAGGGCCTTTATTATTGAGGGTTGATGTGTTTTTATGACAGTGTTATTGGTTTGATGTTTTATTATTCATTCATGCTGTTTACTGAAAGGATTGAATTATTCTGCTTCTTGTAATGATCAGCTTTGCTGTTTAAATATTCAAGTGGCTTTCTAACTTGCTGGGCTGTATTGAACAAGTGTTTTAATTCCAGTAAGCTTCATACCAACAGCTGTTTGCATTTTCAGGCATCCTAATCAGATGCCTTACCCACGGCAACTGACTCCTCATGTGAAGGAACATTGGCATTGGTTCTGCTCTGAACTTACCCTGAATGACAGAGCTCCTCACCTTATCTCAAACCATTTAAAGAAAGTTCATTTTGGAGACTTGTATTTGGAATTTAGTTATTTCGTCCATGAGCCATATACGTCATGACCATAGGTGAGGGTAGGAGCATAGACAGACCAGTAAACTGAGAGCTTTGCTTTTTTGACTCAGTGTTTTTTTTAATACAACCTACCAAAGCAACAGCCTCATTACTGACAATGAGGCCCCAATTCAAAGATCCATTCCCTGCTTCATCCTACCATCACTGTGAACAAGACTCCCAGATTACTTGAACTCCTCCACCTGAGGCAAAGACTTCTTTTTACCTGGAGGAAGCATTCCACCTGGTCCCAGTCGAAAAGCCATGTTCTCTGACTCAGAGGAACTGACTCTTATCCCATCTGCTTCACACTCAGTTGTAAACCGCTCCAGTGTACTCTAAAGGTCGTGGCCTGTAGACGTCAACAGAACCACATCATCTGCATAAAGCAGAGAAAAACCCTGAGATTCCCAAACCAGACACCCTCCTCTCCATGACTATACCTTGACATCCTGTCCACAAACACCACATGAAGGATCAGAGATAAGAGATGGCCCTGGCAGTGTTCATCCTTCCCCCTAGAATAAGCTCAACTTTGTAATTAGGATGTGGAAATAGCTCCTGCTTTGGTTATAGAGGGATAGCCCTATACAGGGCAATCCATACTGATACAGGGATAAGGATAGTTAAGGGTAACCCTATAGGGCTATATCTATCACTATCCATACTGAGAAAGGTGTAGGGATAGTTAAGGATAGCCCTTAAAATAAATCCCGACACCCCAAATTCCTGCAGCACCCCATGACAGAAGACCTCAGGGAACAAGCTCATAAACATTCTCCAGGCCCACAAAACATGTGATGAATAAAGACAAACTCCCAGGAGGTCATGGGCGCAATTGAAGATCTGGCCCACTGTTCCACAACCAGGGTGAAAGCCACACTGCTCCTCCTGAATCCAAGGTTTGACAGTCGGTTGGAGCCTCACTTTCATCACCCTGGAGTAAAGGGTTAGCCTGGAGTAAACTTTCCTGTGGAGGCAGAGAAGTGTGATCTTTGAACACATGATTTTTAAAAACAAGAACCAACACCCTGATCTCCAGCTCTGCGGGCGTTGCCCTAATTCTGAAGAAGTGTCATCCATGACAGCCTCTCAAGATCTGGAGCCTTCAGCATTTTAGTGTAAATCTTGTCCACCCCTGGTGCCCTTTCCACCAGCTCTTTGACCCTATGACCTCTGTCTTTTGTTGAGCAAAAACAGTTCAGAGTCGCAGCATTCAGAGTATAAACATTACTCTCATCCGCAACATTTAAAAAATTAAAAACAAAATAAAATTGGAGCTGCCTTAGGTCCTTTTGTCACATCAGTTTGAGATTCACTGCAGTAACGTAAGTGAGGCTCATCAACGCCATGATCTTCGACTGATGATTTCTTCTCAGACCTTTTCCTGTGAAATCTGTCTTGTAAATCTTCTGCTTTCCCGCTGGTTACCGTATCTTTTTTCTAGTGGGATCATTTGTGTGGAGTCATCTTACTAATGTACTGAGGAGCGAGGACCCCATGAAGCAAACCTTAGCCGAGTCACTGCCTGATGACATCATCAGCAAAGATTTTGAAGCAGAGTTTTGGAAACATTCTTCATATTCAGACCACACATTTGATTCAGGTAATACTAATAATATTTTCGGCCATTATTAAAGAAATACTGTAGTGCAGATTTTATTGTACTGAGACAGTGAACAAAGATTTTACTGTGTTTGCAATGTACTGTACTGTTCCTACAACCACCGTTTGATTTTTAATGTTTTAGGCATTGGGATCAAAAATGTGGAAACTTCTTTGATTTTCTCGCCCAAATCCTTCCTGCCCAGATCTGCCTCTGCCAACCTCACAGTGTATTTTCATGGCAGGGCCCACAACCTTCTAGAAGTAAGATACATATTATATTTTAGATTTGTTTATTCAGAAAAGACAGCTATTCTTGAGCATCTCGTCTTTTCCCTTCTCACCTCAGGTGGACGTTCACGTTGAAAACGCAGAGGCACTTCTGAAGAGTGTTTTTGGTCGCCAGACACAGAATAAGCCTTCTACTGAAAACGAGAAACGAGATGCGAGACAGAGCGCAGAAAAAGTTGCAGGCCACAGTGTAGAAAAAGAAGCATGTTTGTCCAGAACAAACAGATATCTGAACCAGGCCAGAGCGATGGTAGGCTCTCTTCTTATCTTGGGGGGGACTTGATAGGATCTGAGGTTAAACATGCTCACGTGTGATTAAATCTAAGGCCTTGTCTGTTGGCTTTAGTCTATCAATAATCACTGTAAGTGTTGAGATATTGAATACTCATCATACCAATGTAAATACCATATAAATCTACTCTTCAATAGAAATTTTTCATATTAAAATGTTTAAACTGCAGATCTCCAGTGTTGAGATGTGAATAACTAATTAATTTACTTTAGAATGTGTTACAACTGTATCATGGATTAAGTCTCTATCTAAAAATTTAAGAAAAAAAAAAAAAGAGTAGCAACCACTTAATTTGCAGTGAGAAATAAAGCCCTGAATACCAGGCCTAACTACTCTGATTATATCAATAATAAATATAGACAGCAGAATAAATCATCTGCATTGAGGCAGCTGCCAAGGTGAATGTGAAGTTGTTCAGAAACAGTACTAAGAGACTTGTGGCAAAAAGCTTCTCCTTATACCCCATAATAATAATGTAGTGACCAAAGCTTAGAGCATGCAACCAGTGGTGTAGTCTGTGTGATACGTGGGCATACTGAGTATACCCACTAGAAAAGCTTGGGAACTTCAGTATACCCACTTAGAAGTGCCCAGTGACACAAGCCCATGTCACGTATCATTGGCAATGATACGTGACATGGTCTCATGTCACTATCAACACATCTGGAACATCTTATAGACACAATGAGTTGGTTCAACCAGTTTTTTTGTATAGTTAATTCTTCTGTACTTATTACTTAATACTTGAACATGTTTTGCTTTGATACTGTTTTATAAACTCTACTGTATAATGTTTTTAATACAAAGCCAACTGTTGTACAAAGTTTGTTGTACTATAAGCATCAGAGAGATTTTGAAATGTTCAATACGCTTAAAAATCAAAATAAATGAACGATTACATTGTACTTACTGGTGTACTTTGGTTTCTAAGCACAGTAAACCCACTACAAAAATGTAGACCACACCACTGTATGCAACTTGATGGACGTACAAGATGGCCCAGATCTGAATTTGTTGGTTTTGTGTTGTTTTTTTATTATAAATTTTTACCATGACTATTGTCGCACTGTGTGCTGCAAAGACAGACAATCATGATATTACCTCCACCATGTTTCGCTACTGGGCGAAAACACTGATCCTTTGTTCCAAGCGTTCCTCTTCTTATAAGCAAATGCTTTGCTTCTCATGGTCGTAACATGTGCGAACATAATTAATGTAATATCATGATTTAGTTTTGCAGCATCCAGGCTATTGTTTTAAAATACCCTTTTTAATTTTCCCACTATGCAAAAATTTTCCAAGACGAACCCATCAGGACATCCGTTTGAACTAAATTTTAACAAAAAGTGGGTCATGCTGCAGGACAAAGACCTGAAGCACAAAAGTAACTCAACCAAAGAATGGCCAAAGAAGAATAAAGTTAATGTTGTGGAATAGCCAAGTGAATGACCAACATCATGACCTTAATCCAACTGGAATATTGTGAAAGAGGGCAGGTCATATGAGAAAACCATCAACATCCTGGAGCAAATGAGCTGAAATTCCTCTGAGATGATGTGTAGGGCTGATCAGCGATCAACAGTCACCAGCCAGGTTAGCTGTAATAGATGCTGTACAACAAAACTGGGTTTTAAAGTCTTTTACCAAAATTTAAAACTGTTTAGAATAAATTATGTGGCTGGATTATGTTTTATAAATTTAATTTCATTTTTTTGCGGGCTTTAGATCAGCCGTTGAATATACAGCACATGCTGGACATGACTAAAGTTTATAATCCAGAGTCTAATGAAATTAATGTTTTAAAACCTTGAATGCCTCAAAGCAAACACTCAGGCACTGGGTTCAGTCAAGAAATACAAATTTTTTTTTTTTATTCTTTTAAGTTTTTGTTGTAAATTAGCAATTTGTGATCAAGGACAAAAGAAGAATTAGCTCATTTTCTCGATGTGTTTGTTTTTAATAGTTGGTTGGAAGAAGCACAGTGATGGATGAGAAAAGGCCCAAGTGCTGGGTCAGTGTAAAGGTGTTTGGAAATGAGCTCAGTGTGTTTACATGTGATGATATCTACGACCGAGTCAATCACATGTCACTCAGCATGGCTGGACTGGCCGTGAAGCTGCTCAAGGTAAGAAGACAGCTGTCGTGTTACGTTTTGACACGTTTGTTTATTGCTTGCCACCGCTTGATTTTTCTCTTCCTTCCTCTTTGTCTTCAAGGGTCATGAGGTTCAGCTGAGCCACAGAGCTGTGCTAATGACTGAGGAGCTGCTTTTACCATCTTTGTCTGGTGTCCCCATCAAACTGGGTGTCAACATAACCTCCCTTCTTTCACTGCATCTGAAGGGCAACGTCAACTACAGGGACACTTCACACTTCTCCTTGAATGGATACATAAGACCAAGGCACTGCTACATTTCCAGGATAACAGTGGTTACAGTCTCAGTTACTGATCTGGGTTCAGTATTGTTGCTCTATTAACACTGTGGAACTGGTGTCTTTGTTCTCAGTGTCTTTGTGGGCCTGTCAGCCAGGATGGGGGTTGACAGTGTTCTGGGTCAGGCTGCAGTTGAATGGGTCACTGAGCTGAGAAGCTCCACCAGTCTGGATGGCAGCTTCCAGCTGCAAGAGGGGAGGGACATCAGGGTCACAGTAAACACACCACAGGACCTAGTGGACATTATTTCTTTCAGGTAAGTGTTAATTAATGTAAGCTCAAAGCATTAAAGTAAATAAATCCTCTGTGTATTGGTGAATAAGAGACAATGCCTGATTCTTTTTCTTCATGGCTTACTAAGCAAAGTGTTTTATACAAAAATGTCAAAGTTTTTCTGTAGTTCACAAATGTCACTTGTCTTCCTGGTATCAAACTTGAGCCCATTGTCTTGCAAGTTACAAAATTTTAACATTTCTACAAATTTTTTTGCTTTGTTTTGTTTTGTTTTTTGAGTGTCCAGAGGACCAGACTTAGCTTTTTTAGATTTTTCTACCTGGATTATTGAACATGCATCAGGGTATTTGTCCATTTGGTTTAAATTGTCTGTTTATCTTTTGTGGATCAAGATGTTCTGGTCTTTGAACCTTTCAACCAGGTTGTCCATCCATCTGTTCATTCATTCATTCATTCATTCATTCATTCATTCATTCATTCATTCATTCATTCATTCATTCATTCATTCAATCTTTCATTCATTCATTCTTTCATTCATTCATTCATTCATTCATATATCCATCACTTCCTCTACAACTACTTCTTCATTTCAAGGTGTTCAGAAGTGGTAATTATCTCCAGTGGTCATTGGGTGAGAGGTGGGCTCCATCACAGATCAACCAGGGCAGTGAGGGCCGAGTGGACAACCATGACGATACACGGGGATCTCCATTAATAGCCCAACCTGCAAGAATACAAATCTGAGATGTTGGCCAAGGAAATTCATTGACATCAGAAATATTAACATTATAAAGCTTTAAAAAAAAGAGTAAACGTGGGAAAATAAAAGATTCAGACAAGGGATGATGATAAATAATGTTTAAGTTTGTAACTTCACTTCTGAAACTGTAAAATAATTTAGTTTTTTTGGATAAAACACTAATTTCTTTAAAGTCTTAGAAAATAAGAGCATCAATGGTTTTTAATTGTGACCATGTGTATAAATGAAAAAGTTATAGGATACACATTTCTGGAATCAAAACTAGAGATTATCCAATTGATCAGCCACCGATCATGATCGGCCAATTTCCATGAAAAAGTATGTGATCGGTCGATACCGATGAATACCGTTCAGTGCTGATCACTAAAACCGATCAGCTTTTTGCACTAATTAGTCTGTCTATTTAGAATATGTTATTGAGCAGGTAATTTTTTTTTCAGTTGTCTTTTTGACTGAATAGTTGCTGCATTGTGTCTGCAAGTTTTTATCTTTTTGATTGAAAAAGTAAATAAAATCATGATTTGTCCAAATTAAGGTGATTATATGGTTCCTATTTTCCGTTTTCATGGCTCTCTCACAAACAGCCCAATCTTTTGTTCAAGTTTTATTTTGATTATTTAACTATTTCTTGCTAATATTTCTTTTAAAAGGTCTTTGCTGTTAAGTAGAAACATAATAGGCTGTTTTGAAATGTACAGTAGTCCTTCGCTACTTCGTGGTTAATTTATCGCGGACTCGCTCTATTGTGGTTTTTCAAAATAAAATTGGACATGACACACAATTGGCTGATTGATGGATGAGCCGCACAATCGGCATGGGATTTTTATTTTAAATAAATTATTTTGAATTGTTTAGCTCCTCCTGCAGCTTTGTGCAGCCCTTACAGGATAAACTTTCTGCTGCAGCTGAACAGCTGCAGAGTGGAGAAGTGGGCGTGGCCAAGAGCACTTGCAGGTGGCAAAGAGCAGAGGAGGCAGGGAGCTGAAATCATGACATTCTGTGCTTGTTTAAAGCATTTAGAGTTTAGAAACATTGTTTAGAATATTGCAAGTGTGTGGGAAGGCTTTAAAACACCTTCATATTATATATACCAGTATATATACACCGGTACTACTTACTACTTGTACTACTATGCAGTTTTTCACTTAACCGCGGGTCTTCTGGATACGGATCCCCCAAGATAAACGAGGGACTACTGAATTAACAAAAAAAATGCTGAAATGCCCATAAAGCACCAATAGATGGGAAAAACCTCCACATTAACAACTAAAGTATAACGGAGAACTCTGAAAATGGCAAAAAAAAGTCTCCTAAAAACAACTTTTTTCCAGTAGTTTCTCTCTCTTTACCCTTTTCAGAACACAATCTTAATTTAATAGCAAAATTACTCTAATCAAGAAGAGGGGAGTTAGACGTGTGTCTGTTTCTTGCTATCTTTGGGTGTAAATGGGACCTCGAGTGCACAGTTTCGTTCCACCTCATGTACCACATGTGATGTGAACGACAATAAAATCTCCTTGAACCTTGAATGGGATAGGTGGGTGGGGTTGACTGGTTGTGCAGGAAAAGCTTCTTTGTCAATGTGATTTTCTAGCCCCAAAAGCAAGAGTGAAAAAAGCTGTTGTGCTCTGAAAGTAATTTACATACATTTTAACAGATACAGTACTTATACTGCAGCTGTAGTACTTATACTGCAACCACTACAACGTCTAATTTAATGTATTGTGTTTGGTTTAACAGTCAACCTCAATTAAATAGTGCTGCACGCTAATGCCTGTTGCAAGCCTAATAATTAGGTAAATCGATGGGCTTTATGTGCTAGGAATCAGCAAGAACTGATGGTTTATGAGCTTCTTAAAGGAACATTTTGTAGTGGAATATTATAACCGCTACATTTCATGACTTCAGTTGCGAGCCAAGGAGACAGAAGTTCAGAATAGATGTAAGAGTAGAGGATGATCCAGATGCACTTGCCTGAGTGTGTGTTTAATCATTAGTGGTTTCAACTAGGTGAATGAAATATAAAGGAACCTTAGATCTGTGTAATGCTTTACAGAGCAGCAAGGGAAGGTTCAGGGACTTCTTCCACTTTATACATCAAAGAAATGTGTTCTATGATGTGCTCAATGACAAACAGCCATTCAAAGGCCCATAAATGATGCAAGGCCGTTTGCTAACTTCTTACACCGCAAATAAAGGTCAGATCATTTTAATAAAAACAAGCATCAAAACAACTCAATGAGGACTTTATTGTCTATTTTAAAAAAATAAATAAATTAAACACAGCTTTGTTGATTCTGTCATCTGATTGACTTGGAGACAGGAAATGGTTTGTGTTCAGTGGAGACACAGAGACTCGTAGCTGGAGCAAGAGAAACCGCATGTCCACCCTCCAGTGCAAAAAAAATAAAATAAAATAATTGCATGAGCATGTTTTTTGTCATTTCAAAAGGCTGTAATTTATTTCATTCTGACACCACAGAAAAATTGTTTTAGTGTACTGCGGCTTTTTTCCTCCAGCCGTGGATTAATAAAATGTTTTGGAGAGGGGAAAATGTTGGATGACAAAAGGGCTCTTTGGAAATTCACATTTAGCAGGTCCAGATACACACACACATGAAGGGTGTGCAGGACGACCTGTCTACTCAAGCCTTTCTCTGCTCTGGTTTCCATTTCATGTTCTGAACTGGAGAGGCCTTGGAGTTGTTGTGAGGGGAAAAGGGGAAGCAGAAGTTGTTAGAGGAGAAGGAGAAAGGGGCCCCATTCTGGAGGAACGGCTGTCTGGCAGTGGAGGTCAGCCCAAGGGTAGAATACTTGTGCTGGAGTCACAGAGAGGTGAGGAGGGCTGAAATCATGTTAGCTTTACTCTCCCCTTCTCTCCCCTCCACCTCTTCTTCCTGACTGGGAGAGCATAAATTCATTTAATCCTGTTTTTCTGTGGATTCGCTTAGCCTTTCGGGCTACCGCTACCTTGTTCTCCAGCCACAGCCCAAGGGTGCAGGAGGGGTGGGAAGAAGCTCAGGCAGCCCAGGGAGTGAGGCAAGAGGCAGTAAAGGATAATATCCTCGAAAGGAGTAAAGAGCCAAACAATGGCATGGATAAAAAAAAACAAGGACAGAAAGGGAGGCCGAGAAAAGGTCAAGAAAAATTGGGCTCCGATTCTAAAATGCTTCTTTCAACAAAGAGGCGACATCAAATCCAAATAAATATGCATCTTTAATTTTCCTTCACCATGCACAAACAGTGTTCAATCACTCTTACTATAGTGAAAAAAGGAGTGATTGATTTGATCAATGTGTGAAAGAACGCTTAGCAGCACTAATATTTCTAACACCCATACGGTGTTAAAATTCACACCTCACTCCCCGTCTTTCCCTCAGTACACTTGCTGTTCTTCATCAGGCTGAAGCTATTGTATGGGCAGAAGCTTGTGCCATCTGAAATCAAATTTGAATTGCTCAGACTGAATCTGTATTTGCGTAATCCCTTGGTTTGAAATAGAATTTCACTAAACTGAAACTGAAAACTGTATTTCGTTGTATTGAAAATTCAGCTGGACTGCTTTCATTTACAAATCTATAATTCAAGTTCAATTGCAAAATTCAGATTTTTGTGTCGCACATCCGGGTCCTCGAGAAAGCCACGGAGTAAGTGAATGCAGATCGACAGATTTACTTTAACATCAGTGAAACTTCCTTTACGAGAATGTAGGCATGGGGTTCAGCCTCAAGGGGGCGGTAATGCAACAGAGTGGATGCAACCCACTGGAAAACACCTAAGAAGAAAAATAACTTCCTTTACAGCGTACAGTATTTTGAGCTGGAGCAGTGGTGCGCATGTCATTCTCAAATCTGTTACGAAACCCAATCCGTAGTGTAGCTCATGACACATGTGCTAAAAGGAATACTTACAGGTTGCATGGATCACCGTTGAATATGCTAGATTAAGGAAAATGTACTAGTATAATTCCATTTATGAAAACTGTCTTAATTTACTTAGAAAATTATGTGCTCTATCGTCGCCGATTTTCATGTTGCTTATTTACACCACTCATATTTCCATTAAAATCATTGACAAAGTTACATCATGGTTAAAATGATATACAGCTTCACCACTGATATGCGCTGTTTCACCATGGAAATAATTAATTCTGTATCGTGCAGGGTTTTTCTCATTCAGCCCAGGCTGGGGGTCAGGTCTAATGCGTTGCACATCATCTTAACCAATGATTTGTAACAAAAATGCGAGTGGCGTAAATTAGCTATGAAGATTGGTGGAGATAGCGCACATACTTTTCTAAGTAAATTAAAACAATTTTTATTCATAAACAACAGCGATCTGTGTGACCTGGAAGTACACTATGGATCGTGCTTCTGTAACAGGGGAATGACAGTGCACATGAACTTGGCACGAACTCATGTGCGTGCCACTGCTCCAGCTCAAATTATGCTGTAAAGGAAATTATTTTTCTTTTTTTGGTGTTTTACGGTGGATTGTATCCACTCTGTTGCATTACTGCCCTCTTGAGGCTGAACACCACGCCCACATTTCTGTAAAGGAAGTTTTACTGATGTGAAACGTAAATCTGTCAATCTGCATTTGATTACTACGTGGCTTTCTTAAGGACTCGTATGTGCAACATAAAAAGCTGAATTTTGGAATTTAAATTGAATTATAGAACTGAAAATGAAAGTACAGTAGACCAATTGAATTTTCAATACAATGAAATGCAGTTTCAAAACATTAAATTCACTTTCAATTCAGTGAAACAAATTTTCAAACCAATGGATCTGAATTCAAATTACATGAATACATTTTCAGTCTGAGCAATTCAAATTCAGTTTCTGACAGCAAAAGTTTCTGCCCATATTTAACGGTGAATTTTGAATAAAATTTAACATTGTGTCTAATCAAAAGTTATTGTTATTAACAAAAATAGTACAGTAATCAGCTATACTTTCCCCAAATCTGCTTTGTTTAAAAGCTGCAACAATGCAACTCAATGCAAAGAAACATTGTTTGCAGATATTAGCACAAAAGCCTATTTTAATTTTAATATTAATATGATCTCAAGTGGAGATCACTTGGTGTCAACATGTTCATGTTTATGTATCAATTGGCAATTTGCGATAGATTCACACAAATGTGACATTTTTTTAGGTTTAAACACGAACTAAAAGATTCAAACAAACAAGGCAGAATGTATTCATTGTTGCATTTCCAAATAATACAAACCAACAAAATTTTTAAACTTCTTATAGGTCTCTTGTGATCTAGCCTTTGGATTTTTCTCTTTTTTATTAAATGTCAGATCAAACTAGTTAAAGAGATTTGAGAATCAACTCAAGATGTTGCCATTTTATGATGTTGGCATGTAAGCAAGTATGTACTTCCATTAATCTTCATGACTGTAGATGTCATTTGTGTGGGTGGTCCCTTGGTGGAGACAAGTATGCAGTTGCATCTAGACAATGTCTCCGAATGTGGCTTTTCCCAGCACGTTTGTTAACATCACATCTGATCAGTGCTAAAGGAATGACTGAAGCCAACTTGTACAGTTCTGAAAAAGTTGGGTTGTTATGTAAAACGCAAAGACAATCTGAATACTGTATGTTTATTTGAAAATCTCATAATAGGACATATTAAATTGATCAAATGTTGAAACTAATAAATTATACCTTTTGCTTTGGTAAAAAAAAATAAAAATAAAAAAAAATTAAAAAAAGCTAATTTTGAAATGTATGTACCGGTAAGTGCTTTGTGTTGTCATCATTGTATGTTCCCATGCAATGACAAAATTAGTTCTCTGCATTTAACCCATCATACATGAGATAGACCCTGGTGGAGCATCCATCCATCCATCCATCCATCCATCCATCCATCCATCCATCCATCCATCCATCCATCCATCCATCCATCCA
>JARVGV010001740.1:14020381-14030727 GCA_031762435.1 Hypsolebias longignatus | reverse complement strand
CCAGTTGTTTCTGTATTGAACATTTTTTGAATTTATCATGTCCTGGATGACTGAGAATCTTCACCAGCAAATTCTTTATTTAGTCACTTTTGCTTTAGACAAAATGGTTATTTTACAATTGTGTTCTCACCTAAGCGATGCTTCTGTTTGCACACTAAGTGCGTGCACTGTGACTGCTAACATGTTCTATTTATCACCCAGCTGAGAGCACCACGGGTTGTTTCATCTCTCCAGTCAAAAGTTATTCCTATGTTTAATCTGACTCAAACACATTTGATGGTTTCCCCCAGAAAAGTTCAGATTTGTTTTTGCTCCCTCACAACATTTTTTGAAAGCTACTTTGTAAAGTTTTTTTTTTTAATAATAATAAAAAAACTGTTCTTTTAAGACTTGATTTTCATTTATTTATAAGAAATGCATTTTATATTATTTAGATTAAATAAATAAAAAATTCCCCCTGCAAAAACCAAATTGAGCGAAAGGCAATTTTTGCAATGATTGAGTATTCTGGTTTTGACTTGAGACCCTTTGCAGGTACTTGGAAAAGCACCTCATTAGACATTCAGTGTCAGGACTGGAGGGTTCGAGTGGCAGGTGAAATCGGAGCCTGGGGGGCACACGGAGGTACCAGGGAAGCTAGAATCACACTGAAACATGATGTAGAAGGACAAACTAGTCCAGCCCTTCAGGTGCAATAAGGTCAGCATGTGGATGAAGTTCCCACTGAATTGTTCCTTTGTGACAACAACCTTTCTGTTTTAGGTGGAGGCCTGGGGAAGACTCACCGAGTCTTATATGAAGTGTTCCATGGCCATAAACCCTGAACTGAGCTCTTCATTTGCAGTCATCATCCAGGGACACAACATGTCTCAAAGGTGCTAATGATGCCCACATACTGAATCCAAATCAGCCTCAATCACTCATCTGCCTTAAAAATACAATCCCTATTCAATAGAAGTGGTGACACGATAAAAAGTATGTAAACTGAAGAAAAAAAACAGCATAATGTTCTGTTTTATTTGCTTCTTTTATTTCTTAATGTTTACTCATTTCTGAATTTTAGGCCTGCGAAACATGCCTTGAAGACACCATGTGATTTTACACTTCTTTAAATGTGTAAAAGTTCAGAGTTAGTCATTGTAGCATTTTGCTGTTTGTTTTGTTGTTTTGTCTTCTGAGTCATGTCTTTGTGATGTTACAGAAAGGGCTTTTTTATTACCTTGGTTAAAAGTGCATGAATGTTACTGAAAAAGATAAAGCCTTGAAGGAAACAGATGTTGCTCTAAAATCTTTGCTAGACTTTTCTGCATTGATGCTGCCATCACTGAAGTGAAAATGAGCTTTGCCAAGAAGTCTAAAACAAGCCTGAACCATCAGAGACTCTGACTTTTGGACATGCTGCTGCCCTCTGACAAATCACAGATGATGGGTTTTTTTAGGTCCGATTTTCAGCCTTTAGCTTGAAGTATTGGAACAACTAAAGATTTTTTGACTTCTTCACGAAGTTAGGCACTGTAAATAAAATAAGTACGGTACTTTAATCTTTAATAAGAAATGGAACATGTTCTGCTTTTGCACCATCAGGATTATAAACAACTGTTGCATTCCCTTTTAAAAATACCATTACTTGCATTACTTCATTATTAAATTGATTGTACTGACTTCTAGATGTTGCAGGCCTGAAATGCTTAAAGTAAAGTTAGCGAGAAGAAGCTAGTGATTTAGAAACTGTCTTCAGAAATGTTGAAGGATGCCAATGCCCCTATGATGGCTCAAGTGGTAGAGCTGTTTCCTCTCAGTGAGAAGATTGCTGGATCAAATCCCTGCCGGGAGCCTTTCTGGGTGGTGTTTGCATGTTCTGTCCGTGCATGCGTAGGTTTTCTCCGTGTTCTCCAGTTTCCTCTCACAGACCAAAAACATGCATGTTAGGCTGATTGGTAGCTAAATGTTTCGTAGGTGAGAGAGTGAATGGTTGTCTCTTTTGATTATGTGGCCCTGAGATGGACTTGTGACCTGTCCAGGTGTCCCCTGCCTCTCGCACAGTGACTGCTGGATATGGACACCCATGACCCCCATGACCCAAAAAGGAAGAGGGTGGTAAAGATAATGAGTAGGTGGATACCAATGTCCCTACTACATGACATTCAAGCACTTTTAATGTGTCCTTTTAAGACAGGCAGTCATAAACACAGAGTAAAAACATAGGCTCAGACAGTCATTGACCAAAAACTACAAAATAAAATTACATTTAAACATTTGAAACATACAGGACTGTACATGCACTATATAAAGAAAGCTGGGTTTTTAATACACTGTGTGTTAGGGTCAAGGGTCGTGGTCCAAATCCCACTTTTTTACAGTGTTTCGCAAACTTTGCTAAAATTCATCATAAAGTTTGTAAAGTTCATCACTACCAAATTCATAGTTCACTGTTACTAATCAAGACACATGTAATGATTGCAGCTAAACCCATACACAAGGACTGAAGAGAACAGATATCAAGACTCAACTATGTTTACAGTGTTTTTTTTTTTTTTTTTTTTTTTAAAGGTGGAAAAATCATTGATTGTGTCAGGGAAGGAACTGGAACCCTGAAGATCAAGGAGACTGTTACTGGTCTGTCGGCAGCAGGTGATAATGTTGTTGCTGCTCTTTCTTACAGTCGAGGTGGAGTCAGTTGTGGGGAGAGCTGACACAATGGTTCCAGGGTGAAGAAGGTGCATCAGAACATGGGTTCCAGGCAGGAGGTAGGCAAGTACAGTAGTAGGAAGGTGTGGAGGCAGCTCAGGAGACACAGGAGAGCTCGTGGTTCACAGAGGAGAATCCAGGGGACAGGAGGACATCAGGGATTATAATCTGAGAGCACATAGAAATATACAGTTTGTTACTATTTAGTTTAACACACAAGTGAATGGCTAGAACAGAATAATGCTCCAGCACCCACTGGATGTCCTCTGCAGCTTTTTATGCTCCTGTTGCTCTTCAAGCTGATGATCCTCTGGTGCTGCTGATTGGTGCCCAGATGTGGCTGCAGGGAGCTGGCAGGGCAGAACTCCCACAGCATGTTTGATTGTAAATTTTGTTCAGGGTTTTTCCAAAGCTATAGAAGTAGCAAAGGAAAAGTGGTAATAGAAAAGGAAAAAATTTCTTAAAAATGGCAAATATTAATTTAGGATGCTTCAGTGCATGCATTGCCACCATTTATTGAATACAATAACATCCATCCATCCATTATCTTTTACCCGCTTCTTCCATTTTGGGTCATGGGGGTCGCCAGTGCCCATGTCCAGCAGTCACACTGCGAGGGGCGGGGTACACCCTGGACAGGTCTCCAGTCCATCACAGGGACACATAGAGACAAACGAGACAAACAAACATTCACTCTCTCACACCTACAGACAATTTAAAGTTACCAATCAGCCTAACAACAAGATTTTGGTCTGTGGGAGGAAACTGGAGTACCAGAGAAAACCCACACATGCACGGAGTGAACATACAAACTTCACCCAGAAAGGTCACTGGCCAGGATTTTAACCGGCAACCTTCTCACTGAAAGGCAACAGCTCTACCAACCGAGCCAACGCCCTGCCCTGCTTTTAGTTGTTTTATAGTTTTTTTGTTAGTTTGTTTTATTCTATTTTTATTGACAATTTTTCACATTTGTTTTTAAGTAATGTGTAAAGCACATTTGTGAAACTTCCTGTCGTTAAACACGATAAAGAAAAACATTTGACATTAAAATCCATTCATTGGTTTTTATTCTATTTTATTTATATTTATTTCTGTCAGGTGAACAGTGTTGACTCTAATAGTTTATAGCAAAGTTTTAAATAAAGATATTGTGTGATCAGCTGGCACTCAGGATGTGTTGTGGATGCCTCTCACCTACAACTAAACCAAATATATTGCAGTTCCTGTAAAACTAAGTTGCAGCCATTTTTGTATTTTTTACAGTCGGTTGGCTGTCATATTTGGTTAGATTCATTGTAAAAGTTGAACTGTTATGGATTTGCATTCATTCAACCTTTATTTCTATAGGTTAATCCCATTGAGCCTCATACAATGGGGGTCATTTACAAGAGAGACCTAATTTTAATAAATAGTGATGACAAAAGTAGACAATCATAGACAACCATAAAGGATGCATAAAAATTGAGATTTTTTAAATTTTTTTTTATTTTTTTTACATCCAATTATTGATCCAGCTTGTTTTTTTTTAAATGCATCGTGGTTCATGAAATTAACAAACAAACTGAACATTGAATAGTTGGTGGCAAAATTCTAAGCAAAACCACTGCTGTCCACTTTTGTTTTTTCGCAGCAGGTCCATAATAAATTGTGATGGTTCTTAGTGTACAGTTAAAAAAAAAACAGTAACCAAAATAAATATACCGGTAATATGGTCAGTTATTGGCCCAGTATGGTGGCTCAGTTGGTAGAGCCGTTGCCTGTCAGCAAGAAGGTTGCCAGTTCAAATCCAGGCCAGTGGCCTTTCTGGGTGGCGTTTGCATGTTCTCTCTGTGCATGTGTGGGTTTTCTCCAGGTACTCCAGTTTCCTTCCACAGACCTAAAACATGCACGTTAGGCTGATTGGCAACTCTAAATTGTCCCTAGGTGTGAGTGAGAGAGTGAATGGTTGTTTGTCTCGTCCCTGCGATGGACTGGAGACTTGTCCAGGGTGTCCTCCACCTCTCACATAGTGACTGCTGGATGTGGGAACCAGTGACCCCCGTGATCCAAAAAGGAAGAAGCGGGATGTATGCATATAATAGATGGATGGATGGACAGATGTAGGGTCAGTCATTGCACTTTATTTGTCCTGGCTGGTACTGTATAAGGAGATGTGAACAAAGGAAACAATAAACAGGTGTTTTGGTCTCTTGAAGAAAAACACATGCACTCAAAAGTCAATTTGTGACACAGGTCCGAAAATGAAACCTGGCAGGAGTAACAGGGTCAGGAAGAAGTTTAAACCTCTGACATCAACAAAAGCAAGTAGCCTGCCACCGTGGGTCAAACTCTTCTTTCCAGATCCTCTAATGACATGACTCACTGGGGAAAAGTGTTCATTCTTTGTGACTTCCAGCATGGGGTCTGAATCAATTAGCAACAAAGAGCCTGTGGACACGTGTCACACAGCTGGCCTCAGCCTGATAATTATCTGTAAGCTAGCTGCACTTTGAGTACATCTGAAGCCAGACAGATGACCAGAAGGCAGCCAAAGGCAAGAAGGAGCAGCTCAGTGGATAACAGGACATAAAGTTGGAAGCAGCTGGCCCTCTGACATTGGAGACCAGACTGGTGAGGAAAGCAGACTCGACAAGGTTCTGCTGGAGCCGCCGACAATGGACTCACGCCGAACAGCGGAGAGGCAGCAGTGAGGATACTGTTTAGGCAGAGTCAGGTTAGTCATTAATCACGATGACACCAGCAGATCTGTAGCACATGCAGTGACACACAATGAAACACACGTGAATAGCTCAGCATCGTAATGCAGTTGTTTAAAATGCGTTATGTCGCTTTCAATACATCAAAATGACAACAAGATCCTAATGATCGTTAAACATGACACATGCAATTATGATGACAGGTTGCAGCCTCTCACACCGCTACAACTGGCAGTTCTGCAGCTTTAAGACTATTCCAGAAGTATTAGATTCATTTTAGTAGACCATCTGTCTAAATTCATATACAGTCTAATATACAGTACTGTATATCTTTCCTTCCACTAATTTCCAGTGTATTAAAAAATACAGGTAGTCCTCAAATTACAAACGGGTTCCGTTCCTACAGACCATTTGTAACCCGATTTTGCCGTAAGTCAGAACTCACTCCACGTGGCGGCCTTAACTGCGCATTTTTGCTGTTAAGTCAGAAAATGCACGGTAAACAGCATTTTAAACACGATTTTTTCAACGAAACACAACATCAGCGCACATTCTGTACCTTAACCATGTACAGTACTGTATCTCCAAGCAGTTAGCTAACACAGTACCCTCAAAAAATTCAAAAAGGAGTAGCAATTTAACAATTTAACAACTGTTTTAGCAATTTTTGACATCTTTGCTTTAACTTGTTTGAAAAAAAATATCTGTACTTCTCTCTTGTGATTCTCTATTGTTGATTATCCAAGGAAAATCTATTGCTGTATTGTTTCTGTTGTCATCATTCTTAGTTTGTAGCCAGGTCTCTCTTGTAAATGAGTCCTTGAGGCTCAATGAGATTAACCTGCCTAAATAAAGGTTGAATGAAAAATATGTGAAGGAGGGTATCTAATTTGGAATGTCTACTGTTTGGCTGATTTACATTGTCTGCACCTCTTCAATAAACCCCAGTTTTTTGCCATCGAGTTTTTTTTTTATTCATTTATTTATTTTTTTTTAAATGAAAGATGCATGTTGTTTTGGCTACAACACCGTAAGTCACTGGTTCTTTTGAGTAAAAAATGTTAAGAGAGAATACAATAATTTTTCCAACAGAGTACTAAAGTATTCCCAGGCCAAAGAGGATCTATGGTTCTTACAGAAAGTTCCGAGTTTGCCCTGCAGTTTCTTTCCAGTGGGACTTGCCTAGAAAGTCTCAGAAAGGAGCCATTCTAATCAGATGCCTGAACCACCGCAACTTACACTTTCCGATGTGAAGGAACAGCAGCTCCAAGCTCCACCTGGGTGACAGGGTTCCTCACCCGATCTCTTAGGCTGAGCCTGGTGACCCTAAAAGGGAAGCTCAATTCAGCAGATGTATCTTGGATCTTGTTATTTCGGTCATGATCCACACCTCCAGACCATAGATGAGAGTTGGAATGTAGAAAGACCAGGACATTAAGAACTTTGCCTTTCAATTTAACTCTATTACCGACTGCAGATGAGCCACCACTCTGTCAATCCATCTCCTGCTCCATCCTATTCTCAGTCATGAAGGAGATGTCCATATGTTGAACTCCTTCAGCTGGGTCAAAGGTTGATTTCAGATCCAAAGAAAGCATCCCATGCATTTCTAGATGAGAACCATGACCTCGAAATGGAGAAGCCAACTCATCCCAGATGCTTCTACTTCACACTAGTAGTACCAACGTTGTATAATCATAGGAGTGGAAGAAAGTATTAACAAGGATCCTTTTTAAAATGCCAGCTTCTTTTTACATTCTCTACACTGTTCTTGAACACCACTTACCACTCTCTCATGTCCGCTACAAGATGTGTCCTTGAGCAGAGTGTTTGACTGTGAAGTATTAACTGTCTGATGCTGAAGGGTTTATAAAACAAAGCTGTTTGGCACCTGTAAAAACCAAGTACAGGCTTGCTATAAAAATGCAATGTCATTATTAGTTTCCACACATGGGTTCCCAAATAGCTCATACCTAGGCATCAGTGAGTTCATTTATGCTTTCTGAATGTCTCTACACTCCATTAGTTTTTGTGCACTACACTTTCAAAAGCAACACTCAGACATAAACACCTGTGCAACAAACCAACCTTGCAGTTTGACCCTTACATCTGTTTAACATGGGGACAAGCTGTTGTAGTTCAGCAGAACATGGATTTTGAAATCAACGCGTTTCCCTTCAGTACATTTCGCCAACTGGGAGCTGTAGCTACCTCAGTCGGCTAAGGAACAGATTTTCAGTCTTCGCTGCCTGCCTGTCCATGATGTCCATTTAGCCTCATTGTTGGCCTCCGTTTCCTATTGCCCTCGGTGATTCAGCATTGTACAATATGACAGAGCCCAAATTCCCTTGGAGTTGTATGTGGGGTCATTAATTGTGATGAGAATCATTCACACCAACACATTTTACATGCACACACAAATTAGTTTAACCTTTATTTGCACACACATGTGCAACCACACAAATCATTCTCACTCTAATAAGTAAACTGAAAGTTTAAGGACAAAGGTGCTTTAGAAGAGATGACTCTGACGAGAATTTGTCCCACATCAATTTATCTCTGATTCAGCTCTGCTCTGCCAAATCCTTTTGCTCTCATTTCCTTTCTTTTCTTCTCTTGTACCTTGTGAAAAAAATACAGATTTCTGACTCTCCACTAGTCACTTGTTAGATGATCATTTCAGTGTAATTTCACTGGACACCTGCAGGAAATTCAAAGCTCCAATCAGACAGAGTTGTAGAATTGTAGGTCTGAGCACATAAGAGCTCATTATAGCTGATTGTAGGATGAGCTGCTTTAGTTTATTGAGGGCCTAAATGCCTATGGATTGTGATGGTTTTATGTAATAGAAAAAATATGTAAGTGTTTAATGTAGTGACATTCTCTGGCTGATATCATACAACATTGTATTTTTCATCAGTTTTATGGTTTAAAAATGTAAAAATACAAAAGTATTTCATGCATAATGGTATCTCAGTGGGAAGTAATAAGCAGTGACAAAAGAAAAATCCAGAATATGTTTGATATTTTTGTGTGTGATACTCTCTGCATTTACAACAGCTGAGGCACACACGCCAAGTTTTTTTTTTTTTTTGTTGAAAAGACCTTCTGCGTATTGTCTTCTTAGACTTTTTATTCCGTCTGTGAAAACAACCACTAAGATTCAACACAGATAAAATGTGTTTACTGTTGGGAGATGTTGCTGACTGAGCATCCAATTTGCTGCAGGCACTAGAAATTTCAAACAGTTACTCACTTCACTTACAGAATATTCACGCTGAATGCAAATTACTCAGCAACTTGAAGAAGAACGACCTTCTTGAACATTGTCCCTACAGTGCATTGTTCATTTCCAGTTGCTTTTGTAGCGGTTCTGTTAAGCTCCCAGTACAACAGCACATGCATATACAGGACTCCCAGTATGTCTGACTTGCCTTAGTTTAAACTGTCAGTTTTATTACTCCATTTGCAATTAAAACTACCAGTTTTATGAATGATTGACACATTTGACATGTGGATTGTGTAAATGGCTGCTTTGATGAGGTACATGGATCTAGCAGATCAACTCGTTCTGTCAGCCATTGATCCTCTTGTGGTGCCACATTGATGAAACAGACAATTTTACTCTCTGAACTGTTAAACCACATTCAGACCTCTACACCGTTCTTGTTATAAAAATGGTGTGTTCTGGAAATGTTAAACATAGTACAATGCAACAGAATTGGTATATTAATGTCGGCTGTCCGACTATGGTTTTTTGCAATGGCTCTGTTCCTAGATGGAGAGCAGAGTCACAGCGACACAATTAAAACAGAGAAGAATGAAGTTTTACCATTTAATTTCTTTTAAGGCAAGAAAAGTTACAGGTTCGGCGCTGAGGTTTCGTCCAACCCGACGCAGTGATGATCCCTGACACAAAGCCCCAAACACAAGACATGTTCATACCTATATGCTTTAGATTCCTCCTTTAAAGGGGACGGGAGCTCGACCTTTCATGTATCAGTTTTTATTTATGTGTGTGCCGATGAGGCTTATTTAAGGATTCAAGGATTTGGATTGTTATTACATCGATATGGTACATGAGGTGGAACGGCATTACGTACACAGGGTCCCAGTTACATCCAACAAAAATACAAATTGTAAAGAAAAACATTAGTGAGATCCGAGTCATGAACTAAGAATATACTACATTCACTAAACTAAGAATACACTAAGTACCTATAGTACAAAAATAATGTGACACAATAACAGCTGCACAAACATGAGTCTGTGTGGGCAGATGAGGACTAATGAATACAGCAACATGAACAATCAGCAGTAGCATGAGATCAGCATCATGGATAATCATCAGCACATATCAACAACCAAGTGGCGTTACTGTGATTTTTCACAGTGATTATTTTGGTTAGAGATTCATGAGTCTAACAACTTCAGGGTAGAAGCTGTTCCTCAGCCTGGTGGTTCTGCACTTACTGCTCTTCAGCCTTCTGCTTGAGGGGAGTGAGGCAAAAGGTGTGTGTGCGCTGGGTGTGTGGGGTCCTTCATGAGGCAGGTGGCACTCTTCCTGCATCTGGAGGTGTAGATGTTTGTGATGGTGGGGGGACTGACTCCAACAGACTTCTGTGCAGCCTTCACCACTCTCTGCAAAGCTTTTCTTTCTGCAGCAGTCCAGCTTGCCACAGCCGCCTTAGAAGTAGAGTCTCTGATGTGCTTTCTTGATCAGGCTGGTAGTGTTGTTTCCCCATATGTAGTGTTGTTTCCCCAGATGACGTCGCCATTCAGGTGCACACCGAAGTACTTCTAACTGGAGACCACTTCCACTGCAGATCCTCTTATGGATCTGTGGTGGAAGTGGTCATGACTACATGACTACTGGATTGATTGACAGGAGGCGTTGAGGCTCTGACTCATGCAAAAAAAAAAAAAAAAAAAAAAAAAAAAAAAAAAAAAAAAAATAAA
>JARVGV010001740.1:13676728-13691041 GCA_031762435.1 Hypsolebias longignatus | reverse complement strand
ATGTGCTGTACCTCTGATGATCTCATTCCTAATCTTATCCATCCTTGTCACTCCTAAGGAGAACCTCAACATCTTCACTTCTGCCACTTCCAGTTCTTTCTCCTGTCTTTTTGTCCACACCACTGTCTCCAGATCCTACAATATAGCTGGTCTCACCACTGTCCTGTAAACATTTCCTTTGACCTTTGTTAACATCCTTTTGTCACAAATCACTCCTGAAACATCCCCTCTATCCTGATTGGACTTTCTTTTTCCACATCCCCCATTGTTCTGGACATTGGGCCTCAAGTACTTGAAGTCCTACACCTTTGTGACCCGAGCTGCTTCTTTTGTAGATTTTATTTTTATTTTTTTTAACCTGGTCACTAGTTCTCTTGCAAGATCTGGCAACACTGTTTCAGTCCTGCAAGAAATATTTTTCCACCTAACTAAGCTTATTCAAAGAGCTATCCACCAGAGGAAGATAATAATTGATCAAAACCTTTCCATAGAACCTCACTTTGAAATATATGAACAATCTCTTTTAATGAGGCGAGTATTACACTTGTGCACATTGGTTATCTATTGAACATGTGTCAAAACAGAAATACCAATTAGAATGCAGCCTTTATAAACACACTTAAGCTCACTATTTTGCATTAAAATATCTGCCATAAAATGAGCCTATAGTTTTGCAGATCATTTTACCACAGTGGTACTGATATGAAAAACACAACAATTTTAACAAAATGATATCAACAAAACCAAATGATCACCATCTCATAGAGGGAAACCTTTAAGAGACCACAATTAAGAAAATAAATTCATTCAGGCATCTTCTATAATGTCCCTGGGCTTCAGTTAAATGTGTCCATAAAGAGAAGTAATCGCTATTTCTGATCTTTTATTCCTTGTGCTTTTAGGCTGCTCAGCACTGACAGAAAACGCTTGTCTTGAATTACTACTGTCTTAGACAATTCAAGGACTTTTTGTTTATGTGGCTTTATTTCCTACAGTCTTGTTCTGTGAGGATAATGTTTGTTGGACTGAACTCGAAGACTGAACGTTTCAAAAAGCTCACTGAGACTAACTTTGACAACAGCAAAACAGATACTTTTCAAGACGCCAGTACAGAAAACAAAAATGGTGCCAAGATGGTTTTGAAATGGTGTTTTTCATAATTTCTTTTCTTAAATGTCTGAATTATGAAATCTGTTCAAACAGTCACCATTTGAGTTAGTTAGCTTTTTTTGAACAGTGGCTGTACTGTGAGTGCTTTTATTCCTTCTAACTATGTTTATAAGGTCTGTTTTAGTTCCTGCCTCTGGGTTGGTGGTTTCTGGCACTATAGAGCCTCTCAACTGAAGATATGACTGGTCCATAGAAACTGAGAACTCTTCCAATATTACTAAAGAAGAAGCTAATTAACATCAAAATTATTGGCTATGATGTGCTCTTCTTTAAAAGTGCACCACAAAGTAGTCTGATCTGTTGAATGAGTTGATTTTAGAACCCCTTTTCTGAATCCAACAACGATCAGTCAGGTCATGGACGTTTTTTTGTTTTTCAAGACATTTCATCCTTCATCTTAAGGACTTCTTCAGTCCAAGGAGGCACACCTGGCTGAACATTGTTTGTACCTGGATTATTGAGCATGAACTTTGGTGTTTTGAACCACTTTGGCTTGACTGCCCCAGAGGAGTTGACTGGGGAGAGGGAGGGCACCAGAAACCATCTTATCACCAGCAAACTGTTTTTTCCACTATGAGAGTACGGCATTTATGGGACTCAGTTAGTTTGTGCCTCCTTGGACTGAAGAAGTCCTTCAGATGAAGGACAAAGCATCTCAGGGAAAAAAGAAAACAGATGACCTGAATGAACATTGTTGGACTTGGACCTGGATTATTGAGCATGAACTTTGGCCATTTTCTGAACGTTTGTAGCACTTTTGCTTTCTCTACTTTCAAAACTGAACCTTAAGATCTGCAACACACAATTCTAACAATGGTGTCCTCCAAAGGTGGTGGTGGATGCCACAGGCAAGTGACGTGAATGTGGTCCCTGTTGACTCAGCAGCAGTGGACAACCACGGCATTCCCCTAGCAATGAGAAAATAAATGTGTAGTTGCCAAAGCCCTTCATACTGGAAGACATCCTCACTATGATGTAAAATATCATACAGAACAAGGATGATGCAAGCCCAAAACATGTATGCTCAGGCTGCCTTCAGGCCCAGGCCTCCTTTACAAAAGAGATCTGTGATCTCAATGGGATTTGCCTGATGAAATAAAGGTTAATAAATAAAAAAGTGCAGTGCAGCTGCACTGCATGTGATAGAACAAGGTTCTGAGTATGCACTAAACCTTTTTAGTTACATCGTTGTGGTTTATCATTATGGTGGCAGGGGTCACAAGTCCATGTACTGGTCATGCTGGCCTCATGCCAAAGCTAAAAAAAAAACAGTGATCATGAGAAGGTCATGGAAACAATCTCGTGCAGACCTGGGAGGTTGTGGCTGAGTGGTCAGAGCAGTTGTCCTCCAGTGCAAGTGTTGGGTGTTCAAATCCACCAGCAATCACATGCCGAAGTGTCCCTGGGCAAGACACTGAACCCCTCACTGCCTCCAATGTGTGTCCCATCGGTGTATGCATGTGATAAAGCTCTGATTATTCTTTGTAGAGATCTAGTAGAGTGCTGTATGAATGGGTAAATGAGGACACAGTTTATATAAGTACAGCTCTTTACCATTTATCAGTATGGTGTGGGAATCCTGGGTTTTCTCTGTCACTCGCTCTCTTTCACAGCTAAACACCTCAACTCTACACTGCTGCTGCCTGAAGAGATCTGATCCGGGGCTGCAAATACTCCTGCCAGACATCTCTTCAGCACAGGGACTTCAACTACCTTATGGTAACTCATGTTCAGCCAACTAACCTTTTTCATTACAGCTGGCCCTCACCACCTGTGATTCTCCAGGGCCTTCCACGTCCTGCTCCTTCAAGTCCTCCCAAGGACCTCATCCATTCACAATTGATTCTCCTGTGGACCAACGCTGTCTCATCAAACTGCAGCCATCAAACAAACCAGCATGGGTCAACGTGCTCTTCTCTCCACCAATACTCACCTTTTGACCGGATCTTCCCAAAAACCCAGGACCTCTCCACTCCTCCTCGGGGCACACTGAGATTACTCTTCATTTAAAAATCATCATTATCAAGGATTGTCTGAGTATTTTAAAGATACTCATCTTACCCTCTCCTCTCTTCCAGCCCTGTAAATACTTGGCACTGCACCTGTAAATAAAGTTCACTTACCTTTTGCATCATGACTCTGCCATTCCTTCTCAGTCTGCTCACTTTGGGGGTCACTGCTAAATACAATCATGATAGTATGGTACCAATAGCTGCAAACCTACGAGGTCCAAGAGACTTTCCCAGGCAGACAGAGACACAGGGACATGGAAAATAGACAGAAAAAAAAATTTGCCAAATGCTAAGAGTGTAGAAATGTCATGAATGCCTTCACAAAAGGTTCTCCAAATTTGTCACAGTCCAGTGACATTCTGATGGACTTAGATGGATCTAAGAGTCAAGAGTCAGTTTATTATTGCCATTGTCGAACAGGATTCACAGACTAGGAACTTGCTTTGGCATAAAGGTGCAACTAAAATATAAAGATAAAAGAAAACAAATGTACACACCAAATAATACAATATTCAGAAAATAATGTGCAAAAGGAGTAGTGCAGTTAAAATACAGTGATAAAGTGACCAAAGCAGAGTTACACAGTAACGGGATTATGAATGTTCGAGTCCAACAGCAGATGGGAAGAAACTGTTCTTAAAGTGGGAGGTTCTGGTCTGAATGGACTGAAACCTCCTTCCTGAGGGGAGTGGTTCAAAGAGTTCATATGCAGGGTGAGAAGGGTCAGCTGTCCGACCTGCTCGCCCCACAGTCCTGGAGACGTACAGGTCATAGAGAGATGGGAGGCTACAGCTGATTACCTTCTCCACAGAGCGCACAATGCACTGCAGTCTATGTCTGTCCCTGACAGTGGCCCCGGCGTACCACACTGTGATGGAAGAGCAGAGGATGGACTCGATGATGGCCGTGTAGAACTGCACCATCAGCTTGGCTTTCCTCAGCTGATGCAGGAAGTACATCCTCTGCTGAGCCTTCTTGATGAGGGAGGTGATGTTCAGCTCCCACTTGAGGTCCTGGGTGGTGGTGCTGAGAAACTGACAACAGTCCACAGTGCTGATGAGGGTATTGTTAAGGGCGAGTGGGTGCAGAGGGGCTGTGGCTTTTCTGAAATCCACAATCATCTCCACTGTCTTCTGGGCATTAAGCTCCAGGTTGTTGTCGCTGCACCAGGTCACCAGCTGGTCCACCTCCCTCCTGTTGGCAGACTCATCACCATCTGAGATGAGCCTGATGAGGGTGGTGTTGTCAGCAAGCTTAATACATTTTACAAAGTCATGGCTGGAGGTGCAGCAGTTGGTGCACAGGGAGAAGAGCAGAGGGGAAAGTACTTTGTACACAGCCATGTGGAGATCCTGTGCTTAAAGGCCGAGTGTCCGAGACACAGCCTCATCTGTGAACTAGACTAGACCTTAAGAAACCCCTACTGTTAAGGTGTGAGGTGTGATTTGTCAATTTACATAGGTATGTGTGTGTGTGTTATCTCAGCCCTTAAAACCTGATCCCCACTCTCTGCTCCTTGAATTGAGAAAGCTCCTCAGATGAAGAGCGAAACGTCTTCTGTTACAAATAAAGTCCAGTTGTTTTTGTATTGAACATTTTTGGATTTTATCATGTCCTGGATGACTGAGAATCTTCACCAGCATATGAGACGATCTTCCCCAGCCGCACGCACTGACTCCGATCTGTTAGGAAGTCTGTGATCCACCTGCAGGTGGAGTCAGGTACATGGAGCAGACCATGCATACACTGCACACATCGTTACAAATACCAGCTCCACCCTGGACAGAGTCAGTCTGTGCGTTTTCTGGTCTGAAACATCAGATTGTTGACACTGTAAGCTTAACCTGTCTTTTAAAGTAATAACAGCTATAACAATGACAATAATAATAATAATAATATTCAAACTATCAGTCCATCTCATTATCTTTACCCATTTATTCCTTTTCGGGTTGCGGTGGTCACTGGGGCCCATATCCAGCAGTCACTGTGTGAGAGGCGGGGGACACGCTGGACAGGTGGCAAGTCCATCACAGGGACACATTTCCAACTAGTCTGCATCTAATTATTTTAAATTTAAAATTGTATTTAAGTTGAATAAATCATTGCCTTTAGAACTGCTGTAATGGTGGGTATGAAGCAGTGACAAGGGGGGAACAAAACGAGCACAAGTAATTGTAAAACTGGTTGAGTCCAGTACAAAGTAGTGGTTGGTATGAAGAAACATCTGTCATCAGTTTTTTTTTTCCCCCCTTAAAATGTCTAGATGAAATGATCATAGTTGCAAAGACAAAACAAAAAGAATCCTTACACAATGGGACTAAGTGTCCTTATAGGTCTCAAGGAGTTCTTATAACTGTTATAACCAGCACCATCTGCCCAAAATAAATACCTCATAGTTTTCATTAAACTTCATTATCTTCACTCTCATATGTGCATGTCAAGCACAGTTTGAATGGTTGTCAAACATGATACAGTAACTTTACAATTCAAGTGTCAGCATTTCATTTACACAAAAAAATCATCTGAGCTTGTGTTTAAAACATTTAAATCCGTGGTAAACATCTGTAATTTTGATGCCGCAGAGACTAAAAGCATCACACGAGAGATACGCAATCACTGATTGTCAAATGAATTCCTCCAATGTTAAATTTAATGAGGTATTCCTGCCTTCATTTCATAACCATCCACCATTTTCTAATCAAATCGTTTTCATCAAGAGCTCATCTAGTTGCTGCAAACTATGTTAATGTGTTGAAATGAGGATTTACCGATGTGGCTGCAATCAGCACCGACTTACATTACAGTGCGACTGAAAATAAAGGAAAGGCAAGGCAGGGAATGAAAAAAAAAACAAGAAGATTATGCATCAGCACCAGGAAAAATGTTCTCTAATTAAATCAAGCGTGTCCTTCACTTTACTACACATCCATATCTTGTTCTGATCTCTTAGTGGCTGCTGGTAACCTGCGCAGGATGTCAGAAAAACAGCGCTAGAATTAGATTACATCCTGTTCCTTCTGTTTTTATCCGCCTTCTTGAATGGAAATCACTCTGTAAGATGATTTTTTTTTTAATGCAGACAGAGGTAGGCCTCATGTTAGTCCTCAGAGAGGTATCAGCAGCTACAAGAGGCACACTTCAAATAAAAAAACCTAACCACTGCATTTAAAAAGGATTAAAATAAGTTCATTAATCTTCTCCTTAGTCTCCTCTGTTCTCTGGAAGGAACCCTAAGCTTTATATACTGTATGTATTCTCCTTAAGGTGCAAGAAGCATTCCGGTGGAAACGATTATTACAGGAGAATGAAATGAAAAGAGCGTTAAATGAAAGCGCTGCACTCTGAGCAGTTTTAATTGGCTAGAAAAAATGTGTTGAAAGTCATTTCAACATGCAGTTGAGAACATGTTGGACAGGTTTTTAAGCAGAAAGGAAAGTCGTCAAATTAATTCACTCATTGGTTGGGAAAGCTTTTTATAGTTGTGGTTATTTGTCATAAATAATGAATTACTGTATTTGAATAACAGAGATTTTTTTTATTTTTATGTTTTGTTACTTCTAATGAGACTCCAATAATTCATCAAGTAATTTAAAGAATCAAGTCAGCAGAAGTTCTGCTAGCGCTGACAAACTTTTACATTTAATAAGCTAAATTATTTATCCGTAAAAGCTAAACTTCTGCTCAGCAGAATGCTTTTCATTTGAGGACTAAAACTGACAAGATATGATGGGGATTAAAAAACAAGCACCCCAGCTGAAATTAGTTGAGGTAGAGGATTATTTTGAACAATTTGAAGTGGGGCTTGTGGAATAATTAAGGACAATTATCTTACTTATGGATATTTGAATGACTTCAGTAAGAAGTTCACAGAGCTCTGTGAACAGAATTTAATTTGGCCAGACTAATATGAACACGGCCAGGAGCAAAGAGGATTGCTGTTGTCTCCTTTACACCACCATCAGTTAAAAAAAATAAAATAAAAGATTTATTAATTCAATTCAATTCAATTTCAGTTCAGTTTATTCATATAGTGCCAAATCACAGCATAAGTTGTCTCAGAACACTGAACAAAAACATTCACATCCATACAAAAACCAATTCGTAAAGTTCTCTAAATAAGGAAGGAAGCCACATGTTAAATACTCACTTCAGTCGCAGTCTCCCATCCTGAGCAAGCACAAAGGCAACAGTGGAAAGGAAAAAACCCCTTTTAACAGGACGACAGTAGAACCAGGCTCAGGACGAGCAGCATCTGCTTCGACCGGCTGGGTTTGACAGGAACAGGAAGGACGAACAAACAATAACAGGTCCAGGTGTAGGTGTACTCCCTATTGCACGTGTCAAACTCAAGGTCCTGGGGCCAAATGTGGCCCTCGTTGACATCTTATCTGGCCCCTGGGATGATATTCTAAATGTTAAAATACTTTAATCACTTGAATCTTTTTCAGTAATCTTTGATTATGATGTCGAAAGTGGAGCAGGGAATGTCAAATGAAACCAATCAAACTCTTGTTGAGGAACCTGCAACCAAGAGAAGATGTTGGGTATCTAACTTGAGTTAATGTAGATTCTGAAATTGGCCCTTTAATTTTGGCCCCCTTTTGTAAGTGAGTTTCACACCCCTGCTCTATTGGAAGAAAGACAAAAAAGAAAAATATGTTAAGGACAGAAAAAGCAGAGATGTGGTCAGTTTGTCCTCCTGCAGTCTAAGACTATAGCAGATCTAAGGGATAGCTAAGGAAACCCAAGCCAACCCTAACTATAAGATTTATCAAAAAGGAAAGTCTTGAGTCCAGTCTTAAAACTGGACGATGTGTCAGACTCATGGACAGAAACTGGAAGTTGGTTCCACAAGAGAGGAGCCTGATAACTGAAAGATCTTCCTCCCATTCTGCTTTTGGAAACTCTAGGAACCTCAAGTAAACCTGAAGTCTGAGAGCAAAGTGCTCTGTTAAGAAAATATGGAACAATAATATCTCGATAAATATGTGCAAGACTCTTAAAATACAGTAGTTATGATTTAGTCGTTTATTGAGCTGAAAGACATGCGGTACTCCCAAAAATAAACTTTGAACCCAGACACAAGATCTTTGTTAGAACACACACAATCTAAATGTGATCCAAATTAGAAAAATGGTTGATGACTTGGATCATTTTTTTTAGCTTTGCGTATTAATCACATTCCAATTAGCGTTTATCTTGTTCGTGTCGTCTTTCCATCAGGTTTTCTGATTTATTGTCGAACGCTGCCTTTACTTTGTGCTAATAATTGGATGCTATTGAAAGGATGAGTCTCATTGATTTTGTGGATGACTGGGAGCATTACTGGCTCAGACCATAGATTGTCCGCAAGGTCTGTGTTGGGCTGGGATCGATGCCGGTGAATCTTCCCCTCTGGTTTTTATTTACTTCTGTCTCCATTGATTGAAACATGCAATAGTTCAGGGGCTATTATCACACACTGACGCTAAGTTTCCCTGTCTCTTCATTGAAATAGCTCCCTCTGTTCCTTGGCAATATCTCACTCCAGCAAGTGCTCCCATCTTTCCCTTTCTAAGTAATGAGTTAAGAGTATTGCTATGACCTGTAAACATCAATCATGGGGAAAAAGGGGAGACAGTGACTAACTGCACCAGCAAGAGGAGAACGAAATGAAATGAAAGGATATAATAAAAGGACCATCCAGCTTTGTAGGGGAAACTGACTTAAACCACGCAACAGCTGTATGTAGATAATCTTCAAGTGATTGTTCGAGCAGAGGGTGAAAAAAAAATGATAGTGTTCGTCCGCATTTAATTGAAGACGAAGACGCAAAAACTTTTGTTCATTCATTGAAAATTCAGTGCAAATCCAAATCCAATTCAGTCTCCCAGTCTGAGGGGTAAAAAAAGCCATGCATTTTTTATTTAACTGCTAAAATTAAACTTTTCTCAAATGGATAACTTGTTAGATTTGCCTTGTAGTGGCTGCCTCGCTGGATTGTTTCCCCAATACAACACAAAAGATGGTCCTGCTCAAGTGGCCCACCTCGCGTTTACATATCCTATTTCCTGACGAGACAGCAGAAAGGTCAGCGTCCTATCCAACTGGGACTGTTGCGACTGAATGTAATCAGTGTGCACTTGTTATTCTGAGTGCTGGAGCCTTTCTTTTATTTGCTTGGCCCAGAAGTTAATTTCCCTGGTGACCTTTGTGTAATAAAACAGTATTATCTGTTTCTGGAGCCACAACAAGGAAGCAAATTAGCGTCCTTATAGGAGTGTTTTGTCACCGAGGAGATCAGTTAAAAGTTTATTTACTTTAATTAGATTAAGGGAGCAGTAAAGGCATGTGTCTGTGCAGGCATCATGCTTTATCTACTTGCATTATCTGATTGTTGCAGCCATCGAACTTGACAATGCTGTTCATTTTAATAAAGAAGACCTTTTGCATTTACTAAATTAATTCGTTTTGCCTTTCTTTTTTTGTTTTTGTTTAAATGCAAGCAACACAAATTAAACTTTTGAACTTAAAGAGATAGTTCAGATTTTGATCTGTTATTAGTCTATAGCTTTATGAAGAAATAGAGTTCATGTCAGAGCAACTAAGAGCACACTGCAAGGTTATTCCTGTAGGAATATGTGCTGAGAGTGCTACAGCTAGCTGCTGCTGCCCATATTTACACTTGCAAATAATCATAAAATTTTATGTGCAAAATTGAAAGTGGTGCTAAGTTTTTATAAAATAGCCTTTGCATGAACCGTTTTAAATATGGACAAAGTTGGGGTTTTTTTGTTTGTTTTTTTAAGATGACAAAAATCCACTTTGGTCTTGATTTCACTTGGACTAACTCTTAGCCTGTCAATACAAACAAACAAACAAACAAACAAACAAACAAACAAACACACAAACAAACAAACACACAAACAAAAACCCTCTTTCTCCCTACTTATGTGGTTGAAATATGTCATCATGTTCCCATACAATGGCGAAATTGGCTCTCTGCATTTAACCCATCCACCACCAGGTGGAGCAGTGGGCGGCTATGGAGGGCGCCTGTGGTGCGACTGGGGATAGAGTGTCCTGCTCAAAGACACCACGAGATGTGCAGCGATCGTGGTTGGAACCCGGGACCTTCGGGTCCCGAGTCGGCTTCCCTGCCACGACAACATCTCGGCTCCTCAGCTATCTCCAAAAGGTAAGATGTGAATTGTCGCGGATGTTATCACTAACTGATATTAAATTAATGTCGACCCGTGTGTGTGAGGGTCAAGAGAGCATTTTGTCTCAGAGAGGAGCCTGCAGGCGCACCTGATAAACTTCAAGGCCTTCTCCGAGCTGGAAAACAGAGGTCGTCTTGACCTCGCCTCTGTCTGATAAGCATTGATTATAAAACACTTCCTGCCTCACTGTCCGGTGCAGATTCTCACTGACGAGGCTCAAAACATGTATTTATTTTGTACATCTGTGAAAGATTCCTCGTAACCGTCTACCTTTGCAAAGAAAGACGGGTTATAAAATCTTCCTGTGTCCTCAGAGTGGATCATTTGAGTAAACAGAAACCATGAAAGGATATTTATTTATCTAACAATAACCTTTCCTCGGAACATCACTACGTCTGAAATACCATTTTAATCTTAGAATATAAGAGTCACGTTAAGCAGAGTTTGCTTAGTTTAGGCAAGTATTGAGTCTTGAAGTTGTTTTCAAAGAAACTAATCAAGCTGTTGATTTCTCACCGTCCTGCACGAACATATGCCACCTGATGCCGAGGAATTCCTCTAATCCCTTCTCCAGCGTTCAGTGGGAGTGACGCTTCTTTTTAAACTGGATTGTTTTTGGCTCGAGTGTGCTCAGACAAGCTCAAATGGCCACTTCAAATTTCATCTTTAAATTTTGTTGGCTGCAGTCTTTGACATTAAGAAAAAAAAAATTGCTTGTTTAAACAAGTTTTTACCTTTTTTTTTTTTTTTTTTTTTTAAACATGATACATGTGAACTATGACTTAAAACACATGACTTTTTAATTAGATTTCTTTCTGGACAACAGAACAATACTTACACTTCACAGATCGGTCGGCTATTTTAAATATATCCCATAGCTGCTGCAGACAAATGGTGAATGTGAGAGAAGAGGCCGTGAGCTATGGAGGCCAAAGTGAATGCAATGCTTTACTGACCCGAGGAATCTCTTTTATTACAGCCTCTTTGTGCCTCTCCCTCCGCTGCTCTGTCAGGCCTTTCAGAGCCAGTGGCAGCCACCTACATTATATCCTGGATAGGCAGGACATTCATGCCTTTTTAACCCATTGTCCTTCCCCCTGGGGTGAGGGCCCAGAGCGGGATGTGAGAACCCCAGGCTGGGTATTGTGTCCCTCTGCGCTCTTCACACACCCGGCGGGGGACTTCCTTTCTGGTGTCACCGAAACCTGTGTGGTGTAATCCGCAGCTCCCCGCTGAGCAGGATGGAAAGGTTATTAAAAGCGCCTCTAATGTCTCGTTAATAAATCGCTTCCATTTTCCGCTCCATTTCTAAGTAATCGCGTTGGGAGTGTGGATGGGGAAGGAATGTGCACCAGTTCTTATGTTTTCAGTAGCAAAGCAGCATAAAAATTAGCATGTCTCTCTCTTTTTTTTATTTATTATCAGCTACCGCGGACGCACCAGTGCAAATCTATTAGAGATGTGACCCTTGCATTAACGACCAAGCACCTTGACATTTTGTGTGCTGGGGTCAACCTACGAGGTGTTGATGCCGCTGTGATTGTCAGAAGGGACATTAAAAAAAAAACAACACTGAGACTAGAGAGAGGTTTCACTTTAATGGTGTCTTATACTGCGACCTGGTGCATGCTGCTTCTGGCTCTCCTCTGGGGGTGGCTCTTTAAAGCTGCAGAGGTCACTCCAGTTAGAGTGCTGCTGTGTTAAGAGGTTAGAGAGCACAGGTCCCAGCGGCGCGGTATCACAAGCACTCTCCATGATGCGTTAAGGATGCTGATGCCTCTGATTGCCACAGTGGGACCTGGAGGTGAGGTTGGGACTGCTGGGGTAATCCCATTAACTGTGACTCCTGTAGACCTCTCTCCCTAAGCGTGTGTGTGCGTGTGTTTCAGAGCGAGAGCTGAGGGTACAGTGTTTGTGTGTGAGTGGGCCAGGGGGGCTGGTCCAAAAGCCATTAACCTGCCCTGGAGGTTAAAGGACAGCAAATATTAAAAACAGGTCTGCTCAACAGACACGAGCATCTCTCTCCTGCTCACAGGTTTCTCTCTCCGTGTCTGTAATTACAGTCAAAAGTCAAATCCATCAGGCCCAAAGTTTAATAACTTCTCAACTTTTCTCTTAAGCCACAAATTCAAACTTCCTTCGAGTTTGTTTCTTCTCTGTCTTTTGTTTTTTTTTAACCAGTGCATGTAAACTCCTAATTGTTCATGCTATCTTCTTTTGCACAATTTATAGACTACAGCAAGTTGTTCTTCTAAAGTATCCACAAGACAGTCCTGATGGTTTTGAAGTGATGGCCAGAGAGAAGTTTATAAGCTGTCAGCATCCTACATGAGCTAGACAGTTGACCACAGTTGGAAAATTGTAACAGCAGATGTTGGCTACCAAGACCAAAGTGACGTTTTTAAACAACTGTATAATCTCAAAGAAATGTATTAGTTCATGAAAATGCTACTTATTAAACTTGAACCCTTTGCATGTAATGATCGTGTTAATAATATATTCTTGCCTAAAGTGCCACAGGCTGCACCAGAAGTGCTACAGCTAGCTGCTGCTCCTGCCACTATTATGCAAACAAGCCGTCCACTTTGGTCTTAGCTACATTTGCACTATCCATTACCACACATGCCCTGTCTGGGCTTATTTTTGTTTTTCCAAAGAGCCATACACATCAGGTAAGATAGTGATTATTCATAACCTTTTGGCACAGTTCAAAAGGATCCAAACTATTTTTGTTATTGTTTTTCAACAGCATCTAGTTTGATGCAAGTAAAAGTGGCACAGCCAACATCTTATAATGAGATTTGTCACTTACATGTGTTGGTGCTTATCAAAGTCATTAAAATTTAAAACATCACCAGATCTGATTGAACTTGACATCTGCTCATAGGTATCAATTATTGCTCATGTTTCTCACTTTTGTTTACAAGCGTCAGCTTAGGTTTAGTCTGGACATGAAGAGATTATGCTCCGGCATGCTTGACTGCTGCTAGAATATCACTATGCACCTGATTCTAACAGAATTGATCAATGTCAGAAGATGGTGTTCGTTACATTCACTGCTGGATCATCTGCAGCCAGGCAGGCAGTCAGTCAATGCAGGGTCACATCCATGGGTGTATAAGTGGGGCAGTTATGGCAAAAAAAAAAACTATCAGCGATTCTGAGTAGAAATAAAAGATTCAGAGTGGGGTCAAACGTCAATGGTAGGGAGAGTGTTGGGGATTGTCAATAATGGATTCACTGTTTGAGGGTGGGATAGTCACAGCAAAAACCTTTGGTGGGCGGGATGTGGTGGGCCAAGTCACTCAGGCAAGATATCTCGATGAAGCATTAAACACATGATTAGAAACAACTACCATATCCCTACACTCAGATGTATCAAACAGATGGGAAAGATTGTCATTTTCAATAATTTCACTCTATTTTTAAATATAATCAGTGTTATTACATTTTTTTAACCTTTATTCTCCCAGGAAAAAAAACAAACAAACAAAAAACAAACAAACTTTGGATATTGCAAATGTGGCCAAGACAGCAGGTCAAAGCAGCAGTAATTACCATATAATACACGTACAAGATAAAAAGGTTAATGCCACAGATGAACCTTTAATAAAAGAGTGCAACTTGTACATCATAAATGTAAAAAGCATCTGTTTATATTACATTTTAGCATTTTGGTCATTTTAGCAGTAACATGAAAAAGTATGAACACTGACCAGTCAAAGCAAAATAGATTTAAAATGTATTTAAATACATTTCATAAGACAAACACCTTCAATATTTAGGTAGTTTTGGATCTAGCTTGTAGAGTAGCTATGTACCGTATTTTCCGGCGTATAAGTCGCAGTTTTTTTTTTTAACTGATTTTCATGCCCTGCGACTTATAGGGCGAAGCGACATATTTATGGATTTTTTCCCATATTTTTAGA
>JARVGV010001740.1:13612805-13624172 GCA_031762435.1 Hypsolebias longignatus | reverse complement strand
CTCCGAGTTATGGCAGAATCGACCTACGAACGGTTCTTAGGTCCGGAACCCGTTCGTAACTCGGGGACTACCTGTAATTTAAAATAGTGTATTTTAAATAAAAATCCCATGCCGATTGTGTGGCTCATCCATCAATCAGCCAACTGTGTGTCATGTCCAATCTTATTTTTGAAAAACCGCGATAGAACGAGTCTGCGACGTACAAAATAGCGAGGGACTACTGTCGACTGATTCTGTCTTAAAACAGCTCCAACATGTCAAAAAAATTTATACCATCAGCACTATTTTATAAACCTTTATTCTAACAGGTAACTTTGCAATACGTAGCAGTGTATCTTAACCCTCTCCCAATGAATGCTGGAGATAGGCACTAGCTCCCCTTGATCATGGACAGAGAAGCTGGTAAAGAAAGCAGATGCACATTTGAACAATCATAAAATAAATATTGTTTAATCAATAAAAAGTATCCATCCATTATCTTTCATAATCATGCAACAGAATATTATGCTAACAGAATTCAGATTTAAACTCATCAATAAGCTTTTGGAGTCAGTGTCTTCAAAAACTCAGCTGAAAAACACAAAGAACAACTCCTTCGACTTTCCACTCCTACATGGAGTCAGAGGCACGGAGGTTGACGTGTTTGGCAGCAAAAGCCCAAACAGGTACTCTCCCTGTTCTACCAAAAGCTTCAAACAAAGCAAACTCAACAAGCCTTGCTTCTCTTCAGGCCAAACATATTTTTCTCCTGTGACATCTTATTCTAGCAGCCCAGCGGCAGAGTGCTGCTTGTCCCTGCACCAATCTTGAGCCTCCTCTTCCAGCCATCGTAAACAGTGTCGAGGACAATGCTCCACACGGTGAAGAATGAGACAAAAATCATCACGGAAAATATTTTCTTGGTTTGCACAATTTCTGTACCTATGACAAAAACCTTCAGACAAGTTTGGGCCCAAAACAATAAAAAACTGTGTTTTGGTTAATTTCATGTTTGGTAAGTTTGGGCTACATACAGTGTAGTGTGTGCAGAGGCACACACAACACAATGTGCAACATGATGGTAGGAATTAATGAACAAACTGGAAAACAGCCCTGGACAGTTAGCAGCAAAAGTATTCACCCCCTCAGTTTTCTCTCTGTTTTGTTGCTTTACAATCTGAAAATTATAAGAAAGTTTTCAAAGACTTAATTTGTGTGTGTGTGTGTGTGTGTGTGTGTGTGTGTGTGTGTGTGTGTGTGTGTGTGTGTGTGTGTGTGTGTGTGTGTGTGAAATAAACAAGAAAAGGAACAGAAAAACCTGAATGTTTGAGGTATCCACTCTAGAAAGTTCTACATTTTGTACAGCCATGTTTTGCAGCAGGTACAACTGGATGTTTTTTCAGGTTCTTTCTTACAAGCTTGACAAATCTAGCCATCTAATTGATCCCAGTCTGTGAACTATGAAAGACTTTAACTGATTTTCTCAGTACTTTTCTTCGGTAGTTCTTCCCTCAACTCCAGCGTTTCCTCTACCATTATACAAGCAGGGTGCCACGCCCTGTCAACAGAACCGAGAGCCCCGTCTACTGAATCAGAACCCCATCGACAACTGCCGGCACTGATGTAGAGCAAAGCTGGTGCACAATGCAGATGCACTAGCTAAAAAGCTAAGTTTTGGTACAAACAGTGCACAACAGACGTGTTTCGGTCACCACTGTCTCAACACCCCGCCCCCGCCTCCAAGACATGAACGCCCTGCCAAGGTAAGTAATGTAGGCAAAACATTGATCTCTGACCAGTTTTAAAGTTTCTGCTGCTAGAAAACATCCCCACAGCATGAAACTGCCACTACCATGCTTCACTGTGTTTGGTGTTCCCAGGAGGTTTGCTCCGAATATGGCCTCGATGCCAGTTTCATGTAACGACAGCACCTTCCTCATGTTTAGTCTCCAATAGGCCTTTTGGCAAATGTCAACAGTTTCCCTTTTTTTAATTCTTGAAGCCATGTCTTTATTGTGTCCGCTCTTTCATGAAGCCCACCTTTGTCTGGGTTCGATCTCTGGTCATTGCACATCTCGTGGTGTGGCTGAGCAGAACACCTTATCCCTAGTTTCTCCCTGGGCGCTTTCAATAGCTGCCCACTGCTTCACCTGGTGGTGGATGGGTTAAATGCAGAGAGCCAATTTTGCCATTGTATGGGAACATACAGTGATAACAATACATATGCATCATCATTATTATTATTATTATTATTATAAATATGATCCCATGGACAGATGCTCTCATCTCTGCAGATGTGCTGCTCATCTCCATCAGGTTTATGTTTGGTGTCATGTTTGCCTCCCTGACGCCCTTGCCCGGTCTGTGACTTATGGTGAATGACACTCTCTTGGCAGGTTCACTGTGGTTTCATAACCGTTCCATTTTATAACATTTGATTCGATTGTGATCTGTGGGATGTTCAGGGTGTGGGATTTTATTAATTTGGATTTCAACTCTGATCTGGACTCCTCAACAATTTTCCCACTGGCCTGTGTAAAGAGCTCTTTGGTGCAGAACTGATGCATACATAGATACTGAGGTCATCTGACACACAGAATACCCACAGGTGGATCTTACTTAACTAAATATGAGGCTTTTGAAGGTAATGGCTGGGACTTTTTCTAACTTTTTCAGTTAATCTGGAGAATTTGATGTAGGTCTATGTATAACCAAACTAAAAACCCATTTAAATGTCAAGTAGTAAGGCAACAGAATAAAAATAGTTCCAAATGGACACTTTTTCAACCCACTGAGTGCCAAAAAACCTTGGTAGATTTATTTATTTATTTTTGTAAAGTAAATTCAACAAGTTGGTGAAGCTTGTGGCTCATTTGCCAGTATTTTTAAGTAAACATGATAAATACATGTCTTTGTCTCTCTGCCAGCAGTGGTTGTTGTTAACCACTGCTGGACCCCTTCAGGTCCAACATCAACCCTTGTTCTGGCATAGAACCAATCAAATTTGGATGCTAAAACATGTTTCTGACACGACTCAGACTCACCCTGAGTAGGTGCTGGTTACCACCTTGAGGCTAGCGGCGTTGCGGAGTAGCTTATCCAGGGTGCTAACAATGCGAGAGAACTTAGGCCTAAGGTTTCTCTCCTTCATCCAACACTCCAGCATCAGTTGGTGCAGCACCATGGGACAGTCCATGGGAGGGGGCAGACGGTAGTCCTGCTCCACTGCCGTCATCACCTGTGGGACAGGAAACCTGTTACCAGTAAATCACTTTTTACAAGACTATGGAAGTACAGCAATGCTATGAGTCCCAGAGGCTCAGTGGGATTAATCCATATAAATAAAGGTTGAATGAAAATAGCAATGCTAACAGCTACTTGAGGCTTATGAATGCTAATGATGAACTGAGTTTTCTAACAGGACTAGCTTAGCATATTAGCTTGCTAGCATGTTGGTTTGATTAGGTGTGTCTATGGCTGATTAGTTTCTGCTTAAAATCAATCCCACTCGCTCAGTAACTTCCCAATGTCATCTGTGCATGCATAAGATCATATAATAAACTTAGATGCAGGTCTTTTTATGTTCAGTCTGTTGATGGATAAGTTAAATCAAAAATGCACAACATGTTTAACTACACAAGTACAGAGAATGATGTAATAATTCACAACATTTCGTAACATGTTTTAGACTTTTTTCCTTTTCAGAGGTGTTTGTATAAGACTTTTAAATGTGGAAGTATTGTGTTAATGCACAAACTGAGTCATACACATATAATTTTGAATATGATGTCAACTTTTTTTTTTCAGTCTATATAAATGACAGTATAAATACTGTACTGTATTTCAGATACAACCAAAGGCCCCTGATTGTGTTATTAATAGGGGTGGATAAAATTGGGAAAACAAGTTTCTCCACAGTGGAAACTACCAAGCTAGTAAGCTAATACCTACTGATATACAAGTTGGACTAAACCAACTCAAAGGTGAACAGTGAGGTCTAGAATTTAGTACCGGTATTTATTTTAGTCCCTTGTCACAGAGCAAAGAGAGGGAATTGGAAAAACTCTCCTTCTGTCCGTTCATTCGTCTGTGCGTGTTGTGAGCATTATTAAAAAAATAAGTGAGTTACTGACTTCCATTTTGATATATGGGTGCATTTAGGCAGAAGGTTTCCTTTCAAAAATTAGGTTACTACGTCAAAATCCAAGATGGCTGCTGCCACCCCCATATGAATACCGACCACTCCATCCTTTGCAGGAACTACGCTTTCAATTGTTTACAAGTACAGTTTCCTCAAATGAGTGGAGTGGCCCTTGGGATAGCCAAAGATTAATCTACGGTATTGTTGCCAAGGCCACTCCTTGTCTGTACAAGGTGGTGGACAAAAATGCTCCTTCCACTCACCAGGATCTGTCGCTCTGTGCTGCCTCACACAAGCAAAAAAAAAAAACCAACAACAACAAACAAACAACCCCCACACACAAAACAAACAAACAAACAAACAAAACAACCCAAAAAAAGACTGGTACCTCTGTTCTTCTACACAGTGTAATTCCTACCCACTTGAATGTCTTGCATCAAAAACACTAAAGTTTACTCGTATTCCTTGTTCAGTTCCAGTCCAGGGACGGGGAGCATTAGCATACTGCTTGCTAACATAATTTAATTTGTGTGGAACAAAAAAGTAAAATGTAAATGAATGCAAATCACAGGCATTAGGGATATTGCTAAAGTGATATGTTATTTTAAGATAAAAATTTGGCAAGCAAAACTATAGATTTACACGACTACTTTAAAAAATGTGGAGCAGTTGCTCCATTTCATCAGGCAACTATAGCTCAGAATAATGATCAGTTCAACGTTTGCCAAGATTGACTGCCTGTCATGGCCATCTTAAATGTGATTGACTCCTAAAGTTAATCAGTAAATCATTACTTTCTGAGAGTTTCATTAAAACCTGTTCAGTAGTTTATGATATATTTTGCTAACAGACTGGTTGACAGTTAAAACCAAGGCAAAGATCTTAATCAAAGAATCATCCTCGGAATATGTGTTGGGAATGACTGTCAGCTACAACCACACCAAATTTAAGCAAAATATCTGTAAATTCGACTAAGCCAGGGGTGTCCAAAGTGTGGCCCGAGGGCCATTTGCGGCCCTTGGAGTGATTTTCTGCAGCCCACAGTTGCAGTTTAAGAATAGTATCATTTTGACAAGCAAGCTGAAGCGGTCAATGCAGACTTTCTGCAGATTAATTGTTAATCGTTTTTTATATAATGTTTAGGTTTAACAGCAAAATGGATGAAAAACAATCTTCTCAAAATGAGCAGTATTAAGCAAACTACTGTACAAACCTTTGGCTATAATAGTTTTATTTTCACCTCGTGGAACAAAACACCACAAACCTTTACAGTCTATCAAAAAGGAGACTTTTGGATAATTATTCATAAAATGTGGCTAAATATAACAAATTGCAGCTGAAATAATAATCAATAGAGAGAATGTGGACATTTTCAAATAAATATACAGTAACATAGTGTCATCTGCATACCAGTTGATCAACTTTATCAAATCTTCAATGAATCTGTTGTAGTGACTGACAGCTGGACGATTTTTCAGAATTTTGATCAGCCTTTTGGGCCGTCCATGGTCCAAAAGGCTGATCAACCACTTTAAAAGGACATTTCCTCATGTTACACTTTTGTTGCTGAGAGTAGACTAAAGTGAACTTTCCAAGCACAAGAAAACAACATTGACCCAACAAATCAAATTAATTAAACCATTTTTAATAAAAAACATAAGCTTAGTGTTTATGAGGCTTTTGATGTTTTGGATCTACAACAATTTAAAACTTTTTCTCCACCAAAATTAGTAAACTTTTGTCCTTTCTCCAAAATATTGTTAATGTTGTTGAGAGTTAAATTCACATTTTTGAGGCCCACAAGTTTTTTCTTCTGGATAGTTTTGGCCCACATGTGAAAAAGTTTGAACATCCCTGAACTTTAGCCATTATTGAGTCCTACTGGCTCTAAAAGGCAATCAATTGTTGACATAAACCCAGTGATTACCTTCTGATAGTTTCAATAAAATAATTTCAGTGGTACATTAGATATTTTGCTGACAAACACACGCACATGCAGAAACACCTTTTGGAGGTCAGCAATAATTATGGGTTTAGTATAATCTAAATTACCTGAAAACTGTGATGACTTTTATTTGGGAATTGTATCTCTGACATGAGACCGAGACGAACTGGTACATCCAGATTTTGTATTTCTAAACAGATGAAGGAGGACACAAGTCTGGCACAAATCCCATTCTGCTCATATAAATTATATCATCATATAATTAAAGTGCTTAACAACTTAGCTCCATCTTACACAACAGATCTTACTGTTCCGATATTTTCCTAACAGAGCAATTTGCTCTCAGACTGCAGGTTTACTTGTGGTTCCTAGAGTTCCCAAAAGTAGAATGGGAGGAAGATCTTTCAGTTATCAGGCTCCTCTCTTGTGGAACCAACTTCCAGATTCTGTCCGTGAGGCTGAGACATTGTCCAGTTTTAAGACTTTCCTTTCTGATAAATCCAATAATTAGGGTTGGCCTGGGTTTCCTGAGCTATACCTTAGTTATGCTTCTATAGGTTTAGACTTCTGGAGGACACATTTCTTCACTCTGCTACAGTCTTTACTCACTCTACCGGTACTTTACCTGTTTTGTATTTGGAATTATTTCTCTCTTAACGTGTGTTTTATGTTTTTCCTCCAATTGAAAGTACACCTGGATCAGTCATTCTAAGTTTGTTTCTCCTTCCTGTTCCTCTCAAACCCAGCCGGTCAAAGCAGATGGCCACTTGTCCTGAGCCTGGTTCTGCTAAAGGTTACTTCCTGTTAAAATATAGTTTTTTCTTTCCACTGTTGCCTTTGTGCTTGCTCAGGATGGGAGACTGTGACAAAGTGAAGATTCAATACTATCTGCTGCTTCTTTAGATAGAGAACTTTTACTAATTGGCTTTTGTATGTATGTGAATGTTTTTGTTCAGTGTCCTGAGACAACTTTGTTGTGACTTGGTGCTGTATACATAAACTGAAATTAATATCTCACCCACTTTGAGCCACATCAGGTAATGAGAGGGTTTTATGCACTATTTGTTTCACTTTTTAGTGTAAACTAATTTAAATAGCATCTTGAATGCAAACCAACAAAGCACATGTCAACATTCTCTACCTGTGAGAAACTCGTATTTAGAGCATTCTGTTTAGCGCTCGATTGCGTTGCAGAAGAATAATCACCCGCTCCTGTATTATGTCCTGCGTTTGACAGCTGCGCAGCTCACGCTGTCAGATATTCCATTCTTCTTTTCAACATCTGAACCAAACTCTATAAAACATCCCATCAAACGTGCCACTTCAAACCACTGTGACTGGCAGGAGAAACAATGAGCGAAGGAAGAACGTCGGTTCATCGATTTGGTTTTGCCTGGCAACAGCATTTGCCTCCACGAGCGCTGTTTGGGTTAAACCCCCCTCAATAATGAAAAAATTGGCATTTGGGAACAATAATTCATTTCTGCTGCGCTCCTCTTCTCCTGCTGCTTGTCCTTTGATTTTGTGTCGTGCCTCCAGCCTGCGAGCACCTCTGTTTATATCCCATATTTGTTGACTCTGTTGCTTATTGAGCAACGACTGTAGCACAAAGGCTTTCGGGAACAATAGAGAGCCTCTACTTTGATCCTTTTATTACTGCATGTGGGTTTTGTTGTGGAAGTTATACATACATTAATGCCATTTTTCATTTTGGTTCCTCTTTTACTTTATTGCTATCAGCCTTACAAGTCTTCTTTTGAAGCCCAATGCAGGGCAGATACTCTTCAGAGAATCGAGTGGAGGAGTACAGTACACATCTCTGCAGCTCTCTGCTCAGCGAGGAGGAACCCGGAGAGTTCTGTTTTCTTTCCGTCAAAGCTCAGAGCTGTAGCTGTAGTGTCTGTGCCGTGCAGATAGCCGACAGGTAACAAGGCCCATAAAAAAGCCCTTCCTGAGAGTGCCTTTGTGAGAGCGAGGAGGGAGTCTCTGCAGTATGGATTTGTAGGGGGCGAGCTGTAAATAAGGTGGTGGAAATAAGAACAGCTGCGCCGACATCTGCAGCAAGGAGATAAAGAGCGCAGAACAGACGCGAGTCCAACACGTCACATGAGAAATCAAAGCCACAGCAGCTCAGGGGGACTCCCAGCTGCTCCCTAAACTTAGATGCACAACCTCGTCCACATGGATTTGGTTTGTTTGGTTTAAAGGTACGTGCATACTCATGAGAGCGCAGCGTTAACTCACATCCTGGTTGCTCATGTCCCAGTAAGGCCTCTCTCCGTAGGACACCACCTCCCACATGACGATGCCGTAACTCCATACGTCACTGGCTGAGGTGAACTTCCTGAAGGCGATGGCCTCTGGTGCTGTCCACCGAATGGGAATCTTCCCTCCCTGCTCTCACATACACACAAACACACACACATACACACACAGGGATCGAATCAATACCCAAGACTGCACTGTAATCGACGTAGCTGCATAGATATTCTCCGATTTCAGAGGATGTTCATGCAACTATGTCAAGATGTAGAAAAATAGATCCCAGGTACAATACATTATAATTTAACAGCAGAACATTTTAGTTCTGTAAAATCAAACCTCAAGAGTTTTGAATAAAATTGCTGTAATCTTCAGGCTTTTTTTTCCAATCAAAGGAACAAAGAAAAGTCTTGACTCAAATAATCCCAATGATAACACTTTTTAATGCTCCTGTGTTTTTTTTGTTGTTGTTTTTTTACAACAATTCATTGAAACAAAGACCCAACAATTCCAAATTACTCAAATATCAACACAGAGATAGTTTGGCAAGCTGAAGCGTTGTCAGAGAACTTTGTCTTCTTCTTCTTTCAGCTGCTTACTTCTTCAGGGGTCACCACAGAGAACTAACTTGTGCAAAGACTTAATTATTTTATGCTGGATGTCCCTCCTGATGCAACCACAGACCACTGAGCTACCACAGCCCTCTCTGTGGAGCAGTGAGCTGCCATCTAGGGTGCCCCAGGGAGCAGTTGGTGGAGGTTAAGGGCCCAGAGTGGGGCAAACCAGGTGGAGGCAGGTGAGATTGTCAATCCAGGGAGTCGAATCCGTGACCTTCTGATTGCAGGCTTTAGATCTGGGCTGCAAGAACTAATGACCCTTTCCTAAAGCTGTGATCTATCTGAGTCGGAGACTAGTTGGGGCGTCAGAATTTTGAGTGAAAAGAAGTATTTTCCATTTTATTGTCACTGAAATCGGAGTGTTTGTGATGAAACGATCAGTAAGCCATGCAGCATCGTTTTGAGTCGCCAGATTTTAGATCGGCCTATTTTTGTACGCACAGGACACGGACTGTGTTTTGAGCGGTGAGCTTTATCTCATTGCCCACCTCCACCCACATCATGATTGTTTGTACCCCGCCTTGGCAGCCACCCTTGGACCAGTTTTTCTTAATAATTATTGTTTATCATCCGCAGGATTTTTTGGTCCTGGACATGTCAGGCTGCAGTCTTGGATATTTTCTGGGATTTAAAGAGGAGTCAAAATTCAGCTTTAACTCTCTACAATTGACAAATATTAAACAAATCTGAGCTCTCTTTGACAATTCTGTGAATAGTTACAGAAATAATTTATTGCACAAAGGTTTTTGAGCGTATCCTGATGCATGTTCAATAATCCAGGTAGATAAATCTAAGAAAGTTAAGTCAGGTCCTCTGGACAGATTCTTCTTTGTAGAAGTCTTTTGGATAAAAGATGAAAAGTTTCAACATAGAAGAATCCATCCAGAGGACCTGACTTAACCCTGTTCGGTCGTTGAGCATGTTAACGCAGGGTAAGATTCTGAGTCTATGGGACTCAAGCAAAGAAATCCAGAATCCCTGTCAATGTTCTGAGAGATTTTGGAGACTCCCTCACGAATCCTGTTTTCCAACTACAGGTAGTCCCAACAATCGCAGCTCAGTGAGATGCTACTTCAAAGAACAATTTGAAGAATCTTTGACTCAGTAAGAAAATGTACTTTTCATCACCAAGCATACTTTCCAGTTAGAATGTGTGAAGTTCACTTGTGTATTTCTTGTTGTGGTAATACCTGCCATCCCACTGTTCCTCTGCCTGACGTGCAACTTCATTTTATGACAGACTGTGGAAAAGTGCTGCTTTTCTTCACATTTATCTTGTTTCATAGGACCTGCACCAAACTAAAGTCTCAGATTGATTCATCACTGAATCTCACTTTCATCCACAGTTCACTCAGATGACTTCTTACGTTTTGCTCCAACACCAACTTCTTTCTCTGCCAATTAGTTTGACTTTTGTTGTGCATTCCCTCATTCTGGTCCATTTTTGTTCTGATGTTACAGATTGTTTACTTTATGTACAATCTTCCCAGTTTGGTTGGATTTGCTCCAACTTTTAGAGCTAACGGAGTGGTAACACTATGTGTTGTGAACAACTTTAAAATCCTTTCTTTGATTTAACTAACAGCTCCTTCATTAGGACCATTTTTCCTGTCCGTCCTTCACACTGAGCAATGATCTGAGAGATGTAAATCAGTCAGAGCATAGTAGTCTTTTTTAGGGTCTTGGTATGGTCTTCAGGCATGTAACAACATGTTGAACTCCACATTATGCATGATGAAGCATAATAGGTTGTGGAGGGTTTTGAGCATGCACAAAACTTCTGTAGCAAAGTTGTAATGGTTTAGTATCATGGTGACAACACACAGAGTTCCTGGGTTCCATGGCGGCAGCACTGGCAGCATATCCAAGATGTGGGGCATATCGGAGTGGCTTGATTGTTGATGATTTCATGCTGACCTAAAGTTGTCAAATAGGGCATAAATCCCCAAGTGTAGGGTCTTGAGAAGAAGTACCGTATTTTCCACCGTACACGTTGCACTGCCCTATAAGTCACATCAGTCCAAATATGTCTAATAAAGTGGATAAATCCATAAATATGTTGTTTGCTGTGTATGTTGCATCTATTACGTGTCACGTTGTGTTTGTTTTGCGTCAACGCTGAAGCGTCGGTTTTGTTACGCGTCACCGCTGACAACCCGGAAATGTGGGCCGAACCCAGAAATGTGGGCCGGTGCTGTGCCAAAAATCGATTGGCTGTCAAATGGCAGCCGCGGGAGCGTGCACAGGAGGACTTTAACAAGAATTTAACATGATTAACACTTAAAAACAATTACAGGTAGCCCCCGGTTTCCAGCCGAGATCCGTTCTTCCGGCCCGGCCGGAAACCGATTTAGACTTAAACCGGAACTGCTCGCCGTGGCGGCCGTAACTGCGGATTTTTGGCTGGACCCGAAACCAAAACT